>QEPC01001041.1:8286316-8332904 GCA_003113815.1 Sphenodon punctatus | reverse complement strand
CCCCCCCCCCCCCCAAATGGCCCTTGAGGCATTTCACAACATTAGTAGAAAAATACAATAAAACACCATAAAACAACTTGAAATCCATTTAAAACAGTTTTAAAAGGGAAAGTAAAGGGGGAGGAGAGGAAGACACATTAAGAAGAACCATGAGTGGATTCTTAATAACTGAGATTAATACTGAGATCAATAACTGAGATCAAACTGAGTATTTTACTGTTTTACTGTATTGTTAGCCGCCCCGAGATGCCGTGGACATGAGGGGGCGGCATAAAAATACTAAGAAATAAAATACATAAATAATACCCTTTGAGACTTCAATAATAATATATTTCATGTACACACCTTAATACCTCTACCTATTATAAAACTACCCTTCCTGCTGCATGTAAGCCACAGAAAAATAAGGTGCCAAATGGCATCTTTACATATGGTAAGAACATAGAAATGCCACACTGGGTGTAAACAGATGGACACAGACTGCCTGCCCCTAGAGCTCCTCCAGGAGTGCACCCCTGCATTCACCCACTTGCAGCTCTGCTTTAGACAGACCAGCAGGTGTGCCCAGGTTGTGGTCCACCTGTATGGCACACACACACACACACACACACACACACACACACACACACAACGTAAGTTGCAGCAGCTCACCTGACGCTCTAAGCTGGCGACCGCAACTCCAGCCGGGTATAAAGCCAAAGCGTGGGTCTGCCCAACAGATGGATAGCAGTTCCATTTTGGGCCATTGCCCTGGGTTTGGCCGGCGTGCTCCAGAATCTTGTGGAGTGCCACCAGCAGGACTGTCCTGGAGCAGGCACAGCCTGCTCCGCTTTGCACATCTGGCAGGCACCTCTACGTGGACCAGTCAGCCTGGGGGTAAGGTGGGCAGAAGCGGGGTTGCTGTCCATCGAAAAAGCACGACTAATGGTGTATCCAGCTCAGTATCCTGTCTCTGACCATACTGGCTGCCCCAGAGGAAGTGTACAAAAGCAGAGCATATTGTGGCAGATTGCAGCCCAGCAACTTAAAGGGGCTTAGCAAGGCGGGTCTGAAAAGGCAGAGAAGCCTAATTGCAAGCTGTTGTAGTGATTAGCAGAGTGGGAGGCACCTGGTTCTTTAGAGACACACCCATTCTTCCTACATAAGACAGGCAGCAGCTGGTGAAGTGGGCCTGGCAGGAGCCAGCCCTGAACCATTAAGCTGAGCCAGCCAGAGAATGGACTTATTTTGTGGAGTGATTATGACTCATGTCACAATCACACAGAGCAAGTTTCAGCATCAAACAACTTCAGAATCACATTGCTCACTTCTGAAACTACTGTACCGATGAGTAACATACTCGGATCTATTAAGCCACCACTCTTCACTGATTTACATCTATGGATGACATTTGATCCCATCTGAGGCTAATCATTTGTTCTGTATTCATATATCCTTATAAACACACGCAATACATAAAACCATTTGAAGCTACTGGAGCCTTCCAAATGTTAGAAATACTCTACAGACAAAGACAAGCAGCAAGGCCACAAGTTAGTTACTTACCTTGTACATACGTTCAGGGTCAAGTGGTTTATATCTTTTTTGTCATCCCTTACAACCACATCTAAGTCGAAAGCTTCCTGACTTTTCACAGATCTGCGCTTTCTAGCAGTGACTGCAGTTTTCACATTGTAAATAATGTTCAGCTATGGGAATGCAAAAGCAAAGCATTAATGACATCACTGCAGTAGAAATGAGTAAGAGAAGGCAATTTTAAAGCACAGAATGGTAGAACTCCAGAAAACTGGTAATGTGAGATGCAGTACAGTCTAAATCTATTGCATCCCTGACTCCATTAAATTCAATGGCTAAATTCCCATTGACCGTCATGGAGTCAGGATTGCACCCTAGTTCTTCAAAAGCTCTCTCTGTGGTACAGTGTTGGCTATGTAATAGTTCCCTCTGTTTCCTTTCTGGCAGTCCAATATGCAAGATTCACAGGAATACAAGGGTAAGAACAATAAGCTGAACAAAATGACTCTTGTGGTACAATGCCATTCAAAGAGACAGCAGAACATCACTGAGAAAAATGTTGGTAACCTCAGTGAAACCCAAATGGACTATCTTGCTAGCTCCCACTGCTGGACAATGTGCACTGTTGTAGCTATGCTTTGTCAGTTCTGAAAATGGCATAAAATAAACCTCTGAATACCAGACGAGTTAAAAAGAAAAATATCTTAAACCTGGGCATATGGAAAGTTTATGAATTTACTCCTAAACAGATTAAAAAAAAAATGTAGATTTTTTTTTTTCTTAATCCTTTATGCATTCCAAAGAGATGATAATTAGCATTTTGTTCTAGGCTCAATGCAATAAATGCTTATTTAATCCTTATAACAGATTATGTGTCACATCAACTGGCTCAGACATACAAAGATGCCACTTATAGGGTGATCATTTATTCATCTGACTGTTTCGTAATGTCGGGTGAATAAATGATCACCCTGCGCACTGGAATGAGACCTCTCAGCTCCCTATAAACAGGTCTTAACGACATAATGGGGATAGTGACATTCTGTCCGGTAGAGGGCAATGTCAGGCTTCTGAAAAAAGCCCATATACATTGCAAACTTATTCTTTGGCAGTCTTGCAATTATAGCCATCAAGAAGTTCCTGGCAGTTTTCACATACAAACTACTAATCCTTACCTGTTCACTTGTCAATCTTTACAAGTCAATAAGAATAGTTTTTTCTTGACATTTTAAAGAGAAAGCAACCTTTTTTCCAAATGAAATAAAACTGATTGCCATATATCATTATGTGCTTCATTCAAATACTAAATAGTGACTCCAAGAGACAATAGCTACTTTTAAAAAATCAGGTAGCAAAGGAAAAGAGCCAAATTCAAATGTACCATAAAATGTGATGCAAGTTGCATGCTAGCAAGTAAATGCAAACCTTTTCATTTACTCTCCTGTTAGTTTATTTTCCTGCTATCATCTTTCTCTTAAGAACGTAAGAAGTGCTATACTGGGTAAGACCAATGATCCATCAATCCCAGCATCTCCCCATCTCCACAGTGGCCAAGCTCAGTTGCTTGGGAAAAGTAACGAACATGTCCCAATGAGCAAACCATTCCTTGTTCACTCCTAGCTCCGGACAATGGGCATTTTTACACACACCTTAAAGTGCTGGTCTTTCAATCTTCTGGGTTTACAAGTCCACAAGTAAGTTCTGGATGCATTCTTCTCACACACACACAGCCCTGAGGCAGTTCTTTGATGCATTCTTCACACAAACACTGCCCGGAGGCAGACTAAAGTAGGCATAGCTGTAGACGTGAAGAGCTGCCATGGAAACCAAGTGACCACAGCTGCCTGGAGCAAAGCAGTTTACCAGGAGAACCTTTTACACACAAAAGTTCTGGGAGACGTTCTATGCAGAAGTTCAAAGAGCCAGATGTTTAAGATCTGGGTGAGTGATTTAGACACACAGAAAGTTCAAGACGCAACAGCAAACATGCAGGAGAAATGTGTGCGTAAAAACACGCAGTAAGAAGTTACGTGCCCTAAAACTACTTGGCTAACAGCCACTAGTGTACCTACCCTCCAAGAACTTATCCAATCCGTTTTAAAATCCAAAGCTAATACTGGACTTGACCACATTCTCTGACAACAAATTCCCCAAGTGAATTGTGCTTTGAGTGGGGGAAAAAATACTTTATTTGTTTAAAATCTACTACCAGTTAGTTTCATGGAGAGTCTCCTAGTTCTTGTACTATAAGAGACATTAATTATTTATGCTTTCTATAGCACTTTAAGTGTCCAAAGTGCTTTACAATCCATGTCTAGTTTGCCCTCACTACAACCTTGTGAGCAAGTCATTATTATTCCAGTTTTACAGATGGGGAACTGAGGCTGTGAGATAGTGACTTGCCCAAGACCACTCAATGTGTTCATAGCTACAATGGGATTTGAACCCTGGCCTCCTAGATCTAGGTCCGATATATTAGTCAAGTCTACACTAGCTCTCAATGTGTACGTTACAGCAGAACTCCAAAACAATTGGTACCAGGCAGCACTACCCATTCATGCCAATCCAAATCCAATTCACTTCAAAAGTTTAGCATCAGCACCAACCAACTTCATCTTTACAAATGTGTAGTTCACCTCACACTTCATGACTTTTCTGAATTTAGCAAGTTGTATACAAGTACAAAAAATACTTCAACAAAGACACCAGAAAGAGGGGAAATGTTGAAAGAACCCATTAAGTTCTGATGTGAAAGCTTATTTTGAACATACAATCTAAAAGCAATGGAACAAGCTCAATAACACTAAACATAAAATGCCTCTAGCTGTCTGCTTATTGGCGGCATGCTGTTAGCTTGGTAAAATCAAGCTGGAAGAAGCTCAGTAATTTGTCATCAGACGGACAAAGTTGTTTTAGTTTTTGCCAAGAAAAGCAAAAGAACTAGAATTTACCAGCAACACAAGAACATCTGAAGCAACATTCTGAATAGGTCACTTGGCAAGCATTTTGCTAGGGCAAGTTACTGCCACAAATTTCTGATTTTTCCATCCCTTCTTGGTCATGGATGATGACTTGGTCATGGATGAGGACTAAGGCTGCTTTTAGACGTGCGGCATAAAATGCCGCCGCGCCTAAAAATCTCGTGTGCAGGGTTTAGATGCGACATTTCGCACGATAAAGCCAGTTGTGTGTTCTTTTAAAACCGTGAATTGAATACCTCAGCATCGAAGTATTTGATTCGTGGTTTTAAAAGAATGCACGACCAGCTTTAACACGCGAAATGTCACATCTAAACCGCACACGGGTTTTTGCACAAGGCATGATTTTATGCCATGTGTACGCCACGGACGTCTAAAAACGACCTAAAAGGATAGCTGTAGCTAAAACACAATGGGCACGGTGTTAACTTGGAAGTGGAAAAAGTACTCTTATACTTTACGTACACCACCCACATCTTTTTTTTCAGCCTACAAAGTCCCCTTCGCCGCCGAAATGGTGGCGAAGGGGTATTTGTCAAGCCTCCCCCCTTGGGGAAATGAGCACGGGGAGGGAGGTGTGGCGAACCGCCAAGCTGCGCCGCGCTGGTGAGCGCATTAGAATGCTCACCAGCGGGAAGCCCTGTTGCTGGGCAGAGAATGAGAGCGCACTGAGACTGGGCGCGCCAAAACATGGCCCCGCCCCTTTTAGGCGGGGATGGGCCACGAGGGCCGGGGAGCCTGCATTCGGCGCTGAGACTGAGGAGAGTCAGCCCCATCCAACCCACCCTCTAGTACTGTGGTCTAGGGACTGGTCGCCGATAGAGGGGCCAAGGAGGAATTTTTGGCAATTAGCCCAGATATTGGGATTGCAATTTTCGCCTCCTTTACAGTGCATGAGTAGGTTAAATAGGTAATTCAATTATTGGAATTCATATTTGGCAACGTAATTGAAATTTTACAATTTAAAAAATGATTCGAAAGATATGTGAAATAAATGGAGGACAATTAGATTTGGACATGACAATCATAAGTGATGAAGACAATTGAATGAAACGTCGCATTCTGCAGGGGTCCAGTATGCGATTGTAGGTAAATAGGAATAAGTAGGATAGGATGAGACATCTCCTTAAGAGATGGGGATGTGATACCCAGCGCGATGCGTGCGCAGCACACGCTGGGGTCATGACCCTGGGAGGAGTGGTTTTGCAAGGCCGGAAAGGACATGCGCTGTCCACTGGACTGAAAGCCACTTGCCTTCCAGCTCATGCCCATGTTGGGCTTGTTCCCCCAGTTTTCGGCCAGAGCCTTCGTGTTGTCGAAGGGGGAACTGTTGAAATGGCGCTGACGCTGGAGGGCACATCCACGCCAGCGACCAAGTTAACAAGGATGTTCATTAGCTAGCATACTGGACCCGGAATTGCCGGGCAATTTTCCCACCGGCCTCTCAAGTTATTCTAATAAAGAATGCGGCCAGCATGTTAAACCAAGCAATGTTTCCATGTCTCATTTGAGTGCGCTGACAACTAAAATAGGATTAGTTATCACAGCTAAAGCTAGCATTTGTCCACTTTTCTCCAGGAGGAGAATGTTCAGTTACACTAACAATGTAAAGAAGAGGAAATTGAAATATTTTCCATGCAACTACTTTTAAGAAAATTACTTCCACAGTATCTCATCCAATGATGTAAATCATTTTGAATGCAATCCTCCAGTTAAGGGCAAACTTCCTCCCCCACCCTTTTCCTTAAATCAACACCATAACAAACGTGTTTGGCTGAAGACATTTGTTAAAGGAAGTATATGCAGCAGGCTTTTCCTCTTCAGTTGAATTTACTCCATTTTAATAATCTACTACCCTTGGTGGAAACAGGATATGAAAATCCATATATAGGACAGATTTTCAGCCACTATAATTTAGCAGGTTTCCGTAGCTTGATTATTCCAACAATGGGTCATTAAATTGTGATATGTCCATTTACACCAGTTGAGGATTTGATCAATTCTCTGAGGTCATTTTTAAATGGGATATGCCAATGGAGGTCCACCCATCCTCCACCCACCCGAGAGCCATCTGAAGGGGCAGGCATGCACTCCCATGACCCACCCCACCACCTATTCATGCCCACGCATGGAGCATCAGGGGACAATCCAGGATGCTCCATGCAGGGGCAGGAGTGTGTGGTGTGTGGGAAGCAGTGCACACCTGTTTGATTTCCCACCCCCCTCCACTCACTGGACATGCATAGGTGCTCCACGTGGGCATGCATGAACCCAACCCCCAGCCATGCCCATTTAAGAACAGGAATAGTCCAAGGGGCTTTTACTTAACAAACAAATTTGAATTGAAATCGTATAAAATGTCAGTTTTTAATCTACTTAAGCCTCTGAAATCTGACCTCTTCCTCCAGAACTAGAGGTTATGGAGACTCTGCCTTGTCAGATTTTGTGGGATCTGTTTCAGTGGGTGATATCTGCCATTGCAGATGATGTTCTGGGGGCTGTTAGAGCCACGTTTTGTGAACTTGACCCATGCCCGTCCTGGCTGGTTAAGGTCAGCCAGGACACTTTGGGTCTGCTGCGGGTGTGATCAATGCCTCCCTAAGGAAGGGCAGGGTGCCGGACTGCCTCAAGGAGGCGGTGATGTGGCCCCTGCTCAAAAAACCATCAATTGACGTTGACTCCCTGCTAGTTAACAACCTGTTTCTAAGCTTCCCTTTTTAGGGAATGTTATTGAGCGGGTTGTGGCTCAGCAGCTGCAGGAGTATCTGGACCACACCGATTTTCTTGATCCCCCAGTCCGGCTTTCGTCCAGCTTATAGCACCGAGACTACATTAGTGGCTTTGGTCAACGACCTCTGCCGGGAGTTGAACCAGGGTTGGTCAACCCTGTTAATCCTATTAGATCTGTTGGCTGCATTTGATACCATTGACCATGAGATGCTGGTGACCCGTTTGCGGGACTATGCTGTGGTAGACTGAACTGTTCTTGAATGGCTCCACTCTTTCCTGGCCAGGAGAACTCAGCAGGTGGTGCTCGGAGATTGCTCTTCATTTCCCCGGAACCTCTCGCATGGAGTTCCGCAAGGTTCCATTCTATCCCCTCTCCTATTCAACGTGTATATGGAGCTGCTGGGCAAGGTCATGAGACGACACCCAGCTCTACCACTCTTTTTCATCTGACAGATCCGGCAGTCTCGGTGCTTACCTGATGTCTGGCAGCTGTGGGGGAGTGGATGAGGGCAAGCCAATTGAGGCTGAATCCTGACAAGACGGAGGGGATGCTGGTGGGGAGGGTGGTGGGTGTGACGTCCCCCATCATTGATGGGGTTCGCCCCCCACTGGTCTCCCACGTTCAGAATCTGGGAGTGCTCCTCGATTCTCAGCTTTGCAAGGATCTTCAGGTGGCAGCTGTGGTGAGGAGTGCTTTTCACCAGTTACATCTGGTGCGACTGCTTCAGTTGTATATCTCAGACACCGTCCTGGCCACCATCATCCCTGTCTTCATCACCTCAAGACTGGACTATTGTAATGCACTCTATGTAGGGCTACCTTTGGTGATAGTCTGGAGACTGCAGCTCATGCAGAATGCAGCAGCCCGCCTCCTTACAGGGATGGGTTACTGTGAGCACATTACACCCATGCTCCGTGCTCTGAACTGCTTGCCTACAGTCTTCTGGGCTCGATTAAAGGTGTTGGTACTTGCCTATAAAGCCCTGTATGTTCTAGGCCCCACCTATCTGTGGGATCGCCTCACTCGGTATCCTTGATCGGCCCCTGCGATATGCAGGGAGCGTCCCTTCTTGATGTCCTGCAGGTGGTCTGAGGGGCCACGATGGAGAGGGTGTTCTCGGTAACTGCACCTAGGCTGTGGAACTCCCTTCCGGCAGAGGTCCGGGTGACCCCAGACCTCACCTCATTTTGATGTCAGTGTAAGACCTGGCTGAGGGAGATGGGTGGGGGGGTGGGGTAGGGTTTTATGCTACCCTCCCCCCCCCCTTTTGATTTGTTTAATGGATCTTATATGTTATGGTTTTTTGTGGTATTTTGAATTATGTTGTAAGCCGCCTCGAGCTGCGTGTGCAGGAGAAGTACGGTAAAAATCCTGTAAGTAAGTAAATAAATTAAATAAAAGTCCATGGGAGTTGCCCAAAATACAAGGAACATAAATTAGTTATTCTGTCACATAAATGTAGTCATTTTGGTGCAAGTTTATACATAGACCAACTCTAAGCAAAAAGATCAGAAAGGAAAGAGAGATTTCTTTAAGGCATGTGCACGGTTCCCTATGCCAAATAAGAGATGAGGCAAAGAAATGTAAGCAAAGAAATAGCTTACCAATGAAACTCTCTGCCTTTGTAGACTGACCATAGAAAACACATAATTTCCATGGTGTAGATCAAGGGTGGGAAGCTTCAGGCCAGGGGCTAAAATGTGGCCCTCATCTAGTTTAATGTGCCCCCTTTCCATTTCCTGGATCTGGCCCCTGGATCCAGTTCCTACCCCCAAGCATTAAAAAAAGCCGGAGCTTGGGGTAAGGGAGCAAAGATGAGGGCATATACATAAGGATGGGGGGTGGAGCCATGGCATAGATCCATGATCTGGCCCCTCCTCTTCCTGAATGCACTTTTTAATCACCTCACCCCCAACTTCTATGTGGCCCTCAGAACTTGTACTGATTTTCACAGTAGTTCCTGGGAGGGGAAAGGTTCCCAACCCCAGCACAGAGGCAGGGGATACTCGCAACTTATTATTTATTTTAGCTGATTTCTTAGCCTCCCCCTCCTACCACAGTAGCTCAGGGCAGCATACAACAAAACTAAAACACATAAATAACAAAACATAACCACCAAAGTATACAAATATAAACACTAAAATATAAAATCTATAAAACCAACTCAGGCAGAGCCACAACAACCCTCCCCCCTACCAACCCTTCACCTGACTCCCTCACCCAAAGCCTGGCGGAACAGCCAGGTTTTACGCTTTCTTCGGAAAGAGAGGAGATCTGGGACTAGGCAGACCTGCATTGGGAGGGAGCTCCACAGCTGCAGTGCAGCAACTGAGAACACCCCCTCATCATCACCACCCGGGATACCCAGGGAACTTTGAGGGAGGCATCCCCAGCCAACCACAGGGGTCTCTCCAGAGCCCAGAGGGTGAAGCAATCCAACAGATAAGCAGGGCTGAGGCCGTTCAAGGCTTTCCAGGTGAATACCAACACCTTGAATTGGACCCAGAAGACTATTGGCAGCCAGTGCAGAGAATAGAGCACTGGTGTAATGTGTTCACGACAGCCCATCCATGTAAGGAGATGGGCCACCACATTCTGCATCAGCTGCAATCTCCCGACCGTCAGCCCCATGAATAGCACATTGCAGTAGTCCAGTCTTGAGGTGATGAAAGCATGGATGATGGTAGCCAGATCCATGTCTGAGACATATGGCCAAAGCCATATGCACCATAACTGGTGAAAAAATCCCTTTGACACGGCTGCCACCGGGGCATCCAGGTGGAGCCATGAGTCCAGGAGCACCCCCAGTCTACGAACCTGAGGGATCAACGGCAGGCAAATGCTGTCAATGACAGGGGCTACCACTCCCTCAGCCCTACCCACCAGCATCACCTCCGTCTTGTCAGGATTCAGCTTCAGATGGCTCGCCCTCATCCATTCCCCCACAGCCACCAAACACTGGTTGAGCACAGAGATTGCGGAGTCTGGATCAGCTGAAAAAGACAGGTAAAGTTGGGTGTCATCAGCATACTGGTGTCATCAGCATACTGATGACATCGCACACCAAACCCTTGAACAACCTTACCCAAGGCTGCATGTAAACGTTGAATAGGAGAGAAGTCAAAATAGAGCCTTGCACAAGAAGTCCTGGGGAGAAGATGAACACTCACCGAGCACTACACGTTGAGTTCTTCCGGCCAGGAAAAAGTAGAACCATTCAAGAACAGTCCCGCAAGCGCGTCACCAACATCTTGTGGTCAACAGTATCAAATGCAGCTGAAAGATCTAACAGGATCAACAGGGTTGAACGACCCTGGTCCAATTCATGGCAAAGGTCATCGATCAGGGCCACAAGCACAGTCTCGGTGCTAAACGCCGGACGAAAGCGGGAGTACGAGGGATCAAGAAAAGCGGTGTGGTTCAGATGCTCCTGCAGCTGCCGAATCACAACCCGCTCAATAACCTTCCCTAAAAAGGGAAGGTTAGAGACAGGCTGATAGCTGGCGAGGGAGTCAACGTCCAATGATAGTTTCTTGAACAGAGGCCGCACACCACCGCCTCCTTGAGACGGTCTGGCACTCTGCCCTCCCTAAGGGAGGCGTTGACCACCCCAGCCAACAACGGCCCCAACGTCTCCCAGTTGGCCTTAACCAGCCAGGACGGGCACGGGTCAAGTTCACAAAAGGTGACACCTATGACACCCAGGACATCCCCTGCATCAGCGGGTGGCACCAACTGAAACTGACCCCAAAGGGGCTTCCATTACCTGTGGCTCTCCTACTGCCCCTAGCATGGCATCAAAGTTGTGGTGAATTTGAGTGATTTTATCTACCAAAAAAGTCGACAAAAGTGTCAGAGTGAGCACTGGAAGACTCCAGTTCTAGGCGTAGGGAGACCGGACTGACCAGCTCCCTCACCACCCAGAAAAGCTCAGTTGGACACAACTTTGCAGATGCTATGAGGGCAGCAAAGAATTTCTGTTATAAGAATACTGGAACAGTATTCTGTTTTGTTCTAAGAATACTCTTAGGATCCTAACAGGAGATGGTACAGTGGATTTCAGTATTTAATTCAACTTGTAACTGACACTTTACAAAATCAAATTACTGATGTGATTTCCAAGGAGGCCTATGACACTGAAACTAGGGATGTGCACCAGCCCCCATGTCATTTTCATTTTTGTTATTCAAAAAATGTCATTTTCGTTATTGTTATTAACAACAATGTCGCTTGTTTTCATTTTTGTTATAGGTATCGATATTCGTTATCAGTATTATTATTGGTATCAATATCGTTATTGTTATTGGTACCATTTCAAACAAAGGTTTTATTTGTGGTATCGGTATCGATTCCCGTGCACAACTAATATCTATCTAAATCTAAGGGAGACAGGGGAAGGGAAAAGGAAACTATTATCTAATAAATTATCTATATAATTATTCTAATCTAATCTGTATGTCTATAATATATATCTATATCTAATCTACACTACCTAGCTATATATAATGTACAGGGGAAGAAGGGCAGGGAAAGGGAGAAGATAAAATGTAGGGCATGAGGAAGGAAAGGAATTTGTAGTAATACAATGAGGGCTAGGGAGGATTTTGTGGGGGGCAAGAACCACAGTTCTGTAAACCCAACCTGACAAGCAGAGCTCTCACAGAACTGAGAGAAAAAACCTGTCCCTCCTATTACAAGGGGTTGCAGTGCCTTCCCCCAGGACCCCCTGATTGGTTGTGTGAGGCAGCAGGCATTGAGCAATCAGAGTGCCATGAGACTGCTGGGACCTGCTTGCACTGCTCATTGGCCAGCGACACATTCATCAGATACTGCTGAGCTGCTCGCCCCTCCCAACACAGGCATAGTTCAAGAGTTCAACCCTGTTAAGACTCCAAGATGTCTGCTCCCTCATCCCCTCTCCACATTTTCCCTCCAAAACCCAACTGCCACAACACTAATAATGACAACATTGTCGTTTTCGTTTCTCATTATCGATATCATTCTCAGTTGTCGCTTTCGTTAGTGCAACGACGAAAATGACATGCACACCCCTAACTGAAACTCATTTGAAATATGGTAATTCTCATATGCCATATGATTTTTAACGGACAAGTACTGATCTTTCTTGCACCTGGGAAAAGAAAAGTTTTGTTTGAAAGGGAATCACAATTACTTCTCTTTCAAAAGGAGAACTGTCAAGTAAAATAGGAGGAAAGAGGTGGTCCAAGCTAAGAAAAATCTCATTGGATGAAATTACTCCAAAGTCTTGTCTTTGCTCTGCTAAGATGCAAAGACACATAAGAGCAAGGAGTACAAATATTTGGAATTATTACGCCATCTCTGCTTCTAAACTATGAGATAAAATAAAGTAGAAGGGTAATTTAAAGGAAGTAGATGAGCTAACACAGTAGTGGGAATCTTTCTATATGTAAAGTGTAATGAAATATATGTTTCATTAACTTCTGCATTTAGGATGACCTGTGTCAAATATTAACAGGTTAATTCTTTAAATAATCATGAAATATTTTGCATTAGTGATTAAAGTGAAGCAGTCTGGCTGCTTCTGAAAAACACCCTCAGTAAGTTCATCCCTGCCTTTGACATGATGGATGTTCAAATACTGTCCCGTTGAGCTATTCATTCCTGTTAGATCTAAAGTTATTCTCTAGCATACTTGATCTTTGTTGTAAACAGAAACAGTATTTATGGAAATGAATAAACAAAACTGATGATTTATAATACTGCGAGCTTAGGATACTGATAGAAGAATGTATCTACATGCAACTGCTGTTCATGGCTAAAGTTCAGTGTATTGATTTCAAAAGAGCAAACAATCAGAACCATTTCCTGCTTTTCCAGATGTGCAGTGACATCGCAATGTAGGATGGAATATAAGAAACTTGTGTTGCAAAAATAGGATCTGGGTCATTTCAGAGCTACAGGCAGGGGAATATCTGTGACAGATAAGGTGCAAGTATCCCTGGTTATGACTAGCTGGGATGACAGCCGTTCCAAACAGGTTACCAGGTGTACTTTTATTTACTGCTTGTAAATAAAGAGAGAAGAAGCTTCATATGACAGCAGGTTTCCTGTGCTGTCTGCTGTGGAGTTTCCTATACCTTCCTCTCAAGCTTCTGGTGCTGTCCACTGTCAGAAACATGATACCAGACTAGGTGACCTCAAGCTGCAATCCAGCATGGTAATTCCTATGTTGCTACTCTTCCCACATAAATCACTTATATAATGTCCATCAACACAGTGAGTGCTTTTAGATGGATGGGCTGCCCAGGTGGCCCATTGGTCTAAAGGCTCACCGCCAGATGTTGGAGCAAAATAGGCACTGCCTGTACTGCTCCAGCCCTGCTTGCAGTGCTCCAGAAGATCCCAGAGCACCGCCAACAGAGTGGGCCAATCAAACATGGGGCACCAGCCCAAAGCAGAGTTGCAGGCAGCAGCCTAGAGCATCAGGCGATCCGCCTGCAACTCTATGTTGCTGGGGGTGGGGGTGAGGTGCTGCACAGGCAGACAACAGGCCAGAGAAACCACCTGGTCCGTTTAAACCCAACCCAGGCGGGGCTGGATGTGCGGGTGAACTCCTGGAGCAGCTCCGGAGATGGCCAACCCCATGTCTGTCTAAAAGTAGCCAGTGTGTCGGATTCTCTTCTGTAGCTGAGCTTGGAGTATGTAGAGGTCAGGAAAGAAAGGACAAGGATTCTGATTCTGAGGAACAGCCAGTGCTAGCCCTGATATGAGCTAGAGCAGCCAAGCTAATTTACAACAGGGACTTGGTCCTATCAATTACTATACTAGAGTCAGCAGACTGGTGGAGTGGAACTGCACCTTACTTTGACACTGGGGAAGAGTGGTTGACACAAGAAACAAGTTACCCAATGTAATGACAGCAGAGTTTCCCAATGGCCCCTTCAAATTTTGTCCATGTAAAGTGCTAAAAAGTGATCTGTTAAAATCGGCATTGTTAATCTAGATTTAAGTTTCCTATTTAAAATAGCCTTTTGTTGAAAATATAGTTTGAGGGAGTCTTTAAAGAAAAACAAAATATAATATATGTGGCTGCCTACCTGAAAGATTGCAAATCCACTTCCAACTGTGGAAACTGAAACTGCCATTGGCTGCATAACTGCAATCTAAAAGAAAAACGGGGTGATTTAAGCATCCTGAGGTGCCAGAATTACTTAGATAGATTTCTCATTTTCTACAGTACCTCTTTGGTCTGGAGGAGAAAGCGGTTTTGAGTATCAATTGAAAATGTAATTGGGTTTTCCTGCGTAGGTGGGGTCACTGTTACATTCATTTCTGTTTTAGTGGCAGTAGTAAGAGCTGCAAATGTACTCAAAGCTTGCAGGGCCACAATGGTGTCCTGTTGGGAGAAATAAAGAGCTTTTATTAAACATGAACCTCTGAAAACTAAGCACCTGTCAGCCTTTCAGTTATATAGATTCCTTAAAATTCCAGAACTACTGGCTGAGTGGCTAATTTGCCAATGTACATAAAACTCTGAGCTGCTACCACAGCCTCCTGAGTTCCCAAGATGAGAGCTGAAATGAAATAGAATGGTATATAAGATTCCTAGGGCAGAAAACCAGCACATTGTTGGGAACAACGGACACATCTCAACAGAGGGATAAGACTTGAGTTGCAAGGATTTTGATTTGTGTCATACACTTAGGGTGTTTCTACACATTATCCACGCAGAGCAAGGGCATGGAGCCACTATTGACCATAATCCAGTGCTAGCAGGGCAGGAGAGCAGGTCGGTTCCACCAGCAGCACTGATTTGCTACAGGCAAGGGGGTGTCCTGTTCCCTGCTCAACAGCTGATGAATGGAGAGCCTCTTGCCTGAGTAGTCCCACTCAAGTAAATGGAATTTCATGTGAAATGAGAACTTACAGGATGAGGTCAGTAGATATACCTGAAAGCTTCAGAGTACTTAAACAAATCATCCCATCAAAATGGAGGGACTGCACTTCTTTCCCCATTGCTGCTGGAATAATGAGGATATGAACTATTTGAGGTTATTCCTAAGAACAAGCTTAATATTTATCTAAAAAATTAATCCCTGTAAAAGATAACATTAAATAGGCAGGAGAAATAAAGGCGGCATGTTTTTAATTTTAAAAAAAATCACTTCAGCTGTCTAATTTAATCTTGGTTTCAAGACATGATTATCTGACCTGAGTAGATGAATAGCCTCCAAGGTGATTTCGTTGCTGGCTTAGCCATTTCATAATAGGGATCCCTTCAGATAATCTTTCCTGTTGAAAGTGAGAAAGGAGAGCATAGGCCGCAAGTTCAATATCCAAGGAACGTGGTTGCCACGAGTCAGACAGTTGAGAAGCCGGTGACATCCAGAATCTGAGCTCTCCTAAAAGAGAGACAGTCACTGACATCAGGACCAAGGACAGAAATAAATCCTCCATAACAACACAGAAAAGATTTGCTAGTTTACAATTTAAAGCCAGGCACCAGTTCAACAGAACATTTAAACATCCACTTATTTCAGAGCTTCCTGTACTGTGGGGTCAGGCCCCCAAATGAAGTTACAACATCCGAGGATGAGTTCATAATCCTTCCCAATCGATAACTGATGTACCTTGCGTGTTTGTGTTGTTATGTAAGATAACCTGATTATATTTAAATCTCTAAATGGGTTACACAGTCTTAACAACAAAATTATATGGTAGCAGTGTATGTGGGACTATAATGCATACTGCACCCAGTGTCCTTCGAAGTTAAAAGTACTTAAGAAAATTCTTGGGCCTGTTAAGGATCAGTTTGATAAGGCAAAGATGGAGAACTTCAGGAGTAGGAGCCAAATACAGCGTGTTGCTAGCTTTTATTTGCCCCCATTTCAGTTCTTGGATCTGGTCCCTGGTCTCAGAGCAGAGATGAGGGCATGCACACAAAGAATGTAGGACAGATCCATAGCACAAGATCCATGATCTTGACCCTCCTCCTCCTGAGCATACCCCTTAAGCACCCCGATCCCAACTCTACGTGGCCCTTGGAGCTCATACCCAGTGACCCCTGGAAGGGAAAAGGGTTCCCCACCCCTGCGTTAAGACAACAAGTTTGCGTTTTGCCATATCTCTGTAGTAGTTGCATCAATGAACCCTAGCAAAAGTTGAAAAACCACTTTCATTTTCCCTAGTATATATTGTTTTCACAAGGATTTTCCTTTAAGACTGAATTCAACTCATGGTTAGGCGCATTCATAAAGTGGGATTTTGGTGTGGGTGTGAATGTGTTTTAAAGTGAAGCGAAGATCAAATAGCATTCCTGTATAAAGAGCTCTTTACAATACCTTGTTGTTCTGCTCTTTGGTTTAGTGTATCCAGAGCTTCCTTTGCTTTTATACTTTTTGCTAGTGATAACGCATATGTCACAAGTGACAGCGTATAGTTGTCAGAAATTCCTTCATTTAATTTAGCTTCCAGGAAGTTTGCAGCCTTTCTCACAGCATAAAGACTCTGGGAACAAAGACTGCATTGTAAGAATTACATTTAAATAAACTACAGTGGATAAACAAACACTATAAAAACAGATGTAGTCAGTGGTTATTAAATTGAAAGAAACCAATCTACTGTAAAAGCATAACAAAAATCAGGTTTTAGATTTTAATATACAAATAACAATGAGAACTCCTTTTAGTGCCATAGAAGTCTACGAGATGTACTAAAAGGTCTTATCCAGCAAAGAACTTGCTTAATTTTAAGTATGAGCGCAGTTCCATTGAACTGCTCAATGAAACTGCT
Source organism: Sphenodon punctatus (assembly GCA_003113815.1). Lineage (NCBI taxonomy): Eukaryota > Metazoa > Chordata > Lepidosauria > Sphenodontia > Sphenodontidae > Sphenodon > Sphenodon punctatus. Next base: position 8,315,906 of record QEPC01001041.1, on the reverse strand, counting down.
CACAGTGTCAGAGTAAAGCATGCATGTGAGCCCTTTATGGAATTGGAGGTGACCGGGCTTGTGGAAACAACATACATAGAACACATGTAACATATATGTTCCTGGAGCGAGTACACTATATTCAGGTAGCATAGGTGAGTCTGGTGTATACAATCATGCTGAAAGTTTGTATGTGTGAATAAGGAGAATAACTTAAAAACGTAAATTGTGAGCCCACAAAAACCAATCTAACAGGTTGTCTGGGACAGATAAAAAGACAATAGAAATGTAGATGAAGCATTGATGGGCAATACGTGTCCTATGCGATAGGCAAGCAAATAAAATCCTGAAAAATCATTTAAAAAGTACTTAATAATCAAGAGAGAGGAAGAGACATTCACTCATTCTGCAAGATTTAAAAGCAAGGACATGGACTGAAAAATGTCTCCTCAACTAACAAAGATGGCGGCACCAGCCTTACCATCTGGCTGAGAAATATGAGCATTAAACATGAACTCAAGTTTAGAGTAAGACTTTAACTTAGGGATTTCACGAAGTAAAGCAGCTTTGTGTTGTCTTTATAGTCTTTTATTTGACTTGCAGTCTTGTATCAATCTTGTACTCTACTTAATCTGATTTTTCAGATATAAAATTCCTAAAGCCTTGTGTGCTTATGTGACACTGGATGTGTCAGCTGAGGGGAACCCCAGGTTAGAAACCTGGACAAACCTTTAACCTAATCTCTTTACCTTGGGAAACTCCAGGTAAGCGGGTGGCGAGAAGAGTGACCTCTTTACAAGCTGGGGCAGTTCTGGAGGGAGCTAGGTCCAGTGGGAACTGTGAGGAAACTATGGGTGTTTTTAAATAAGAAAGGTTGGTGGGGGGCGGGGTCCATGGCCGCTGAGTGGCACAGCCACAGAGAAGCCACTCAGGCAGAGTGCGTGGGCAGGGATTCTAATGGGCAGCTCCTAGTGTGGCAACCAAGGCAGTCACCTCGCACTCCCCCTGCCGTGGACCATGGGGGAGGGGAAAGAGCACTGGGCTAGCCTTTGAAATTGACATGTCCTGGTGTAAGTTCTGGGGAACCCGGGATCCCCAGTGCTTATGGCCAGTTCCTATGATATGCAACGGCCATGTCCCCCACCCACAGTGCCTACGAGCAGTGGACCTGTCTGCTGGTGTGGCTGGCCACCCCAGTTCATACGGGCAAGGGGTACATGGCCTCCGGTTGCCATGCACCTTTATGGCTTGCCCCTGTAAGAGGATGTGGTGCCCTGGGGTAAATCCCCCACAGAATCCATGCCACAAAGTCATAGTCTTTAGGGAATTAGCACATACAAAGTCTTTATTCACTGTATCACACTCTCTTAGTCCAGTATCACTCCACCAAGGAACCCAATGTCAAAGTCTCTCCCAGCCAGGCAGGAATCCCCTGGCTAGTGCTTTCAGCTTCTAGTCCTCAGGTTCTTTCAGGTCAGCGCTCCAATATTCCTGGCTGCTCTTGCTTATCCCTTTCAGCAGTTTCAGGACCTTGGTCAGCAGACTCCAGGGGGCTCCTGTCTCCCCTGCATCCAAATCTCTTCTTCAGCTAGCTAACCTCTTCTTATAGCCCAAAGTAGATCAGATGATAGCTTTTATTGGGGCCAACTACTCTTTAAGAGCTGTATGCAAGCTTTCGGGCCACACAGAGCCCTTCCACGTGCAAGCTACATGCCTGTGGAAGGGCCTTGTGTGGTCCAATAGGCCACCAACAGTAGCTGGTCCAATAGAAGATCTCAACTGAATTACTTTGCATCATCTCTTATATTTGGGATCAACATGGCAACCACCCTCTCTATTGCCTTTAGTTCAATACTCATAAATTTTAAACCCATTGCTCTTTATTGTGATACTTTCATTTTATGTATACATTATAGGCCAGTATTAAAAGATTCCAATACCTCATCTGTTTGGTACTCAAATAGGGTTGTCATAATATAAGCAGTCAGAGTGACAGGGCCATTACTGCCTCCTTGAAGTTCGCTATGTATCACTCTTCCAGGTTCCCGGAATTCACCACTTGGTTCCTGATGCTTAACAATCCAAGCAGCTGTTCTTTCTAGTACATACGGATCAATGTATATGAAGGGTTGGGCTTGGATGAAACATCTTAACACAAAAGCTGATAACCTATGGAAAAGATAAACCAAATACATACAGATAGTTAAATACCCAGCTTCTTCTTTATATAATACTATAAGTAATTATTCAGATTACAGTGGTGGCCTAAAGGTGCTAATTAATTTACTAATGGAGAAGCTGGGTGAAAACGAACATGACCGCACCGCAACTTGGCCTGGCTCAGGTCAGGAAGCTGCCGCGGACACGGTCCAGACCGGGTCAGGCCACAGAACAAACATTCATGCAGATGGAGCCTGGGCAGACACACAAACAGCCGACCAGCCCCACCCCATGCTGTACCCAGCACCCCACCATGACAGGCAGCCGTAGCGGCCATCATGGCGGACCCAATCCAGACCAGTGGGAACAAACATGCTAACATGCTCTGGCCTGCTTTGCCCCAGTTGGGTGGGAAGTAACCCAGGCTTTGACCATGGCCATTTGTTGAGGTGAGAGCCCAGGCTAGCCGCCAACACAACCAGGGTCAGCCTGGACAAATGGTTGTTTTTACCAGATGACACATTTTTGGCCCTAAAGAATAAATATATTTAAGAAACGTTAATAAGGAAATAAAATGAATTCTTTTTACCATAGAACTGTACTTATTTTGTAATACCTTCAGTGTTTCTAAGCTAAATCTAATTGCCAGATTCTGGTATGGCAAATACTTACACAGGCTAACCTTAACAAACATATTGCTCAGGTCACTAGGCACATAGGTCTTTGCAAGCTTAGGGCAGGTTGTGCACACACTGCATTCCCTACACAGGGGTAATGTACAGGTTGCACATGGGTTACATGCACATTGGGCACACACCCTTTTGCATGATGCAAAAGGGGAGGGGGGAAATAAGAGGGGGTTGGGGTTTTTTACCAGTGGTTTTACCTCATTTTTATTGCTTAAGTAATCCCTTTTATGAATTGTTTTTATATGCTGTTTTTAAATGTCTTGTGAGCCGCCCCGAGCTGCCGTAGGGAGCGGGATACAATTAACTAAATAAATAGATGCACGGGGTTTAGGATTAGGCTGTTAGATCTGAAATGCAGTGGGGAAGGCTCGATACAGTAGGACTTTGATACTCAAAACACTGTATTTTTCTAGGGTGCAGCACTTTGAAGAACAGACCCTGTAATGAAGTTTATTATTTGAATGAGGCTCCCATTATAGCGCATTAATTCCACCAAACAATCCTCCTGGGATAAGCTAATCATTTGAAAGGGGTAATTTTAGAGTAGGACAGGAAAGAGCCACAGCTGCTACAGGCATTTTGAGCAGTTCCAGGTTGTGTCAAGAAGTAAAATTGTGTAAGTGTCCTTCATTAGACCTTCATAAAAGTTTTGAAAATGCTTTCAGTGGTGGTGTAATATTTTTTAGACAGAGTAATTGCCTCAGGCTATTCAGTTCAGCTATTCCTGTGGTGAAAATTACTCATTTTTGACAAAGATTAAAAACTGCTGTCCTTGTAATGGTCTTATAGCATAAATTCAGTAGAATAACCTTTAAAGTTGACCAAAGACCTAAGGAAAGCAGATAGCAGGCTAGCATATGTGGAAATTTTAACCAGATTTAGTAACACTTTAGTCCTCGTGAAACATGCAAACATTTGTGAGACTCCTAAATCATTTTCTTTCATGTAGCAAACACACACACCAACAACAACAAAAGAAAGTCAACCAACAAAAAACTCACCCAAAAAAACAACTTACCATGTGCTCCCAGAGGGGTCACTGTTTCCAAAGGCACTGAAAGAGACATCATCCCTTTGGAAGAGAAGCTGTCTTTGGTAGCCTGAAGAGACAAAAACAAAACTAGAAACTGAATAAATAATTCTTAAATAGATTCAAACAGCAATTCCTTTCTGGAGGCTGAGAAGAGAAGTTGTTCAAACAGAATGTATTTATGGAGGCTTTAAATCTCCCATTGTGAAATATTTCTGCCAGATGTGCAAAAGTGAATGCGAGTGTGTGTGTGTGTGTGTGTGTGAGAGAGAGACAGTGCAACCACATGAGCTACTGCATCCACAAGCACAGCTGCCACACTTTGGGCCAGCAGGGAGAGCTGGTTATACAGTCCACTCCCCTGCAGCCATCAGCAGTTCCTCTGTGCCCCAGAGCAGGCTGAGGAGCCAGCCACACAGGACTGGATACTTCAACTCCTGATGTGCTTCAGGATTGGACCTGCTGCCACTAGACAGCTGTTGGGGGGCGCTCCTTTCCCCCACCGAGCAGCTGATCGTCGGGGAGGAGCCTGAGAGGAGCACATGCATACCCCTCTCCGCACACTGATAAACAGCTGATTAGGGGGTATCGGGAGAGGAGAACTCCCAGAGGGGAATGCGTGCCCATTCCCCAACCCAACAAACAGATGATTTGAGGAGATCGGGGTGGGGAGAGGGGCACGTGCACACTCCTCTTGGGGCTCCTCCCCCAATCTCCCCCAATCAGCTGTTTGTTTGTCGGAATGGGGAGTGGTGTACATGCTCCTCTGGGCCCCTGCTCCCCCCGATCAGCTGTTGGGCAGATTAATCATGGGGAGTGGGGCCTGGGAGGAGTGCGTGTCACGTGACCTCTTTCTCCACTGCCTAACAGCTGGCCACAGAGGAAGGGGGCCTGGGAAAGTCACACGCCCCCTTCCCAGACCACCCCCCTCTCCTTGATCAGTTGTTAGGTGGTGGGGAAGAAGGCACACACTCTTCCCAGACTCCACTCCCCTGTGATTAGGGAGGATCATGCTCCTCTGGGCCTGATCCACAGATTCCCCATCTTGTGACTGGGCTGCATCGCCTGGCCACATAAGAGGTGGGCCCTTTAACCCACTTTGGGCAGCCTTGCCCCACTTTGGGCAACCTTACTACACACTACACATAGCCACCACCATGCCCCAGACAACAGCCTGCCTGACCAGAACACAGTGTGGAAGCCCGTCATGGGGGCAGGAGCCGCTGAGCACAACGTGGGGGCAGACCCAGTTGGCCGCACATTTGTGCAGCTCCCCATCCCCACAGGCCTAGCCATGTGAACATTTGGCTGGGATCAGTCAGACCCAGACCCAATCCTGACCAGATTGCAAGAGGCTTCCTGGTCAGGATCATGGTGCAATGGCTGCGCTCCACTGTCATGTATGTTTCCATCCATTCTTGCATACCTCAACCACTGCAGTCCCTAAGCACAACAGTGTCTTCAGCACATGAGGAGTCAGAGCTTAGGGCTGCTCTACATTAGGTTCTTTAGGCCCCTTAAAATGGTTCAAGAATGTAAGTGTGTTCACATTCTCTTAGGCTGGTTTAATTCCCCCTTTAAACCAGTTTGCTATGCTGGTTCATAATCTGTTCTGCAACCAGATTAAGCCAGTACATATTAAACCAGTTTAGCAAGTGTATGCACTTCACACAACACCAAGCTTTCCCAGCTTCCTTGTTTTTGCCAGTAAATTGGACTATTGTTGCATCTATAGAAGAAATGAAAAAAGCAGGAAATGCTGTAATCTGCAGACATGGTTTTTCAAGTTTAGGGTTACAGCTGTTTGACTGCACCAAATTTAGGGGACAGGATATCCAGAAAAACATGCTGAGAAAGCTTCCAACTAAAGGGTGATTTTTACAGCAAGACAGTTCAGCAGTGACCAGACATTTAAGAGAAGTACTTGTGGGAATCATTTGGCCACAAAAAGACATCACTGGGTTTTCCAGGTGAGTTCTAAGATGTGAAATAGCTCTCTTCTTATTAAGAACAGAAGAATTTTCATACGGAATCAAACCAGTGATCCATCTAACTTAGTATCTCATCATCTCCATTAGTGACCAGCACCAAATGCTTCAGAGGACAGTATAGAAGACCATAAGTAGTGCCATACTGAGTTAGACCAATGTTCCATCAAGCCCAGCATCCTGTCCTCTGACAGTGGCCAATATCGATCACATGGGAGAAGTACCAACAGTCACAGTGGGCAATTCATTCCCCGTTGTTCACTCCCAGCTCCCAATAGTAAGAAGTTAATCCCGTAAGCTACTAATAATAGCCATTAATAGCCATTAATGGACCTACTCTCCAAGAACTTATCCAGTCCTTTTTTAAACCCAGCTATACTACTGGCCTTGACAATGTCCTCTGGCAACGAATTCCATAAGTTAATTATGTGTTGAGTGAAAATGTACTTCCTTTTATTTGTTTTAAATCTACCAGCTGCTAGTTTCATGGAGTGTCCCCTAGTTCTAGTACTATTTGAGAGGGTAAATAACCGTTCCCTATCTACTCGTTCCACACCACTCAAGGTTTTATAAACCTCTATTATGTCCCCTCTGTCTTCTCTTCTCTAAGCTGAAGAGACCCAGCTTGTCTCTTTGTACGCAAGCCGTTCCATACCCAGATATAGATCTGTATATTATACATACACAGGGTGATGATCCATTCCCTACCATTCACTCCCAGCAGTTCAGAGGTTCCCTGACCCCCAAACTAAGTTGATTAATAACCACTGATGGACCTATTCTTCAACTTACCCAATCCCTTTTTAAACTTTTGCTGCTATTTGATTTAGCATTCTACCACCACACCACAATCCATAATATCAATGATAGATTTCTTTGTTTGCATGCAATTTGTAAATGATCTAAACTACTTTAGAAATGAAGAAAGATGTTAATGTACAATAATCACTTTGTTTTGCTTCTTTCACTGTGCTCTGTTTATTTAAGGTAGAAGATAACACTTTTGAGTAACTGGAGAAAGCAGACATGAGCTTTCATAAGCAACAGCATAGTCCATCAGATGCTGTGAAATTTAAGTATCAACTTATCAGCGCTTTGCAAAATCCCAATATTTGGAATAATTTATCAGCATTTTTGCATCTGCATTGCCATATCAATACTAATCCATATTACATACTCTAGGATTAATATACATGTTTTCAATTAATGGAACAATGTTAAGTTCCCTGGTGCAAAGCATTTTCAGGATTTTCCAAAGAATACAATCCACTGGCACAGTTCTTTAATTGGCTCTGTGAAAGTATGTAATGTATGGATTGGATGTATATGTTGCTTTGGTTGGAATATATCCATCAGCTACAGCATATGTTAGGTGAGCTAGCCAAGAGTAATAAGTTTAGTAAAACTATAATGCTTACAGTGCGTTTTGATAATCAGAAATAAATCTACCCATATAGATCACTGACTAAAAGCACCAACTCATTTAACAAAGGTCTCCCAAGCATCCATTATTTGGCAGCTTCTTAAATTCAGTTCTTTCTAAAAATGTAGGCTGTCAGAGGCGCAAAGGAGTAGTGTTACTGAAAGTGGGAAAACCTCTAACTATTTTCCATAGTCTCAGCATTATTGATTTCGTAAAGTCAGTTTCTAACAGTTATGATTAATAAGAAATGCATCAAAATGTGAACCAATTATATGCAACACAGATAGCTCTCTCCAAGTTTGCAGAAAGTCTGAAATAGGTGAAACGGGAGAGGTTCAAACTATACCACTGATTTCAGTGGGCACTAATATGGATATAAAATATCAATTATGGTATTTTAAATATAAACATTAACTGTTTTAAGGCCCATCAAAGCATGCAACCAGGAATCCCCAAAATGTGAGATGAACACTCCAAGGTCAGTAAAGGATGGTGCAGAAGATGCTTATTTAAGATGGACATGCCTTTAAGCAATACATAGGAAGGCTGGAGGGGAGAAGTCAGCACTGAGAAGTATAGGGAACATTGCTCTAACTCCATGTCAGTATAGTCACGTTTTGAATTGGTATAAAAGGTTTTGAAGGTAATTGAGTCCTTTCTCTCAGGAGAAACAGTTCCAAGATGCAAGATGCATCTCCTCTAATCTGAGGCCTTTTTTTTTTTTTTAGTGAAAGACAAGAATGTTAAAACAAAAGCAGTTCTCTGCCACTGAGACTCTGCTAGGTTCAAACCAAGGCCCTAGGGATCTCAGAGCTACCAGTGAAGCTGCCTGTGCCAGCAGTAAAGACCCACTCCTGAATGCCCTGGAAATATGTCTCTGCCTTCCATTGAAAAGGGCATGACAAGAAACAGAAGATGTCTGAGAAACCAGAAGACTTCACAACTGACCACTGCAGAAGACCTCCTCACATTCTCCTGCTATTACCTTGTTCCCGCCCTGCAGCCCTTTTGGAAATCAACCTCTGCTCCTATGCTGAACACAGGACACTTACACTGTGGGTATCCTCTTGCTACATTACAATGCTTGGCTTGATCTCCCAGCTCCAGACTTTTGCTGGGCTTCCAACTATTTCCCCACCCTACAGCCTAATGGGCATAACCATCTTGGCTAGCCTTTCCAAGCCTGATTCTGGTTCATCCCATTTCTGGAAGGCAACCTCTGCACTGCATGGTGATCAACATAGGTTTTGGCAGACCATCTGATCTTCATTTCACAAGCACCCTGCTGTAAAAGTGCATTATGGAAACATTTGTGAAGCCACGGAGTGGGCTGTGGCGCAGGTGGTAGAGCACATGGTTTGCATGGATAAGGTCCCAAATTCAATCCCTGGCATCTCCAATTCAGGATCTCTGGTAGCACACCTGGGTGAGGCCTCTGTTGGGGATCCTGGAGGGTCTCAGGTAGTACGCCTGGGAGAGGACTCTGCTAGAGACCCTACAGAGCCAGATTTGAAACCCTGCTGCCGTGTGAGGTTGTGACAAGACTGGGCTAAGATGGACCATTGGTCTGACTCAGTTAGGTAGCTCCTTATATTCTTATTATTACTTCAAGAGTTTTGAAACTTAAACTGAGATTATAGGACAACACATTGCAGTGTCAACCTTAAGAAAAATACAGTGCAAGTTATCGATTTGGAAATGACTGCCAATATGAAGAAGAAAATCTGGACGCCCTTATTAAAAATAAACAGTATTTCCTAATAGTCGTTATGCAACCCAACGTTAGAACACATTACTTTGAATCCAAAATTGAAAGGATGGTTCAAATAGTTTGTCATCTCTCAGTGACAAATTGAATGATACAGCAGCCTATGACTCATTTTAAAAAACGTTAATAAAACGAATGTTTTGGAGAACTTTGGAAAACTGTAGTAGTATAAATCAATCTACAGAGAGTGACCCATTGTTTATTCACTTCAAAGTAGCTGCAAAAATAGCAGATGTCCCTTATTTTTACAACCAGACTGTGTAGCTCTAAGGTGGCTAAAGTTCAAATGACAGACCAAATACACTCTGTGGAGTTCTACAAAGCAAACTAAATTTTTTCTATTTTCAAGGTTTTTTCCCCCTCCTCATTGAAAGAGAAAGCAATTAGGCCAAATTTAGGATGTTAATATATGGGCTTGGGAGCCCAGCAGAGCTCGTAGTGTCTCTGCGCAGCTCCCACACAGCTGCCTCTCACAGGTCCCACATGGGGAGTGCAAGAAATGGGGCAGGCATTCCTCCCCATCACGTGCCACCTCCACCCTACCAAGTTGCAGTTATTCTAGCAATGCTCAAGGCTTCACTCGTGCTTCCATGGTGCAGAATGCACATGGTGCCCCAACAGACGAGCAGCAGTCCCACGGGCACCCATTGCTCCAGTTTTGCTTAAATTTTCCTGCACAATGACTCCACATTTCCTGGGCTGATGTCTCGTGGAGTGGCTCCAAGGCGACCCTGGGGATAAAGATCTGGTGAGCACAGGATAGATGAACAGGTGGATCTGGAGATAAAGGGGGTAAATGGGGGGGGCAACATCTCATTTGTTGTCATAACACCCTTAGTCCTAGCGTGGCCTTACTAAAGTCAGTAGAATTACAGCAGAGATAAATTTGGGCTGCTGTGTTCAGTGAGTAAGTTGCAGCCTGTGTGAGCCAAAGAACAGTCATAAATACTCAGAACTGTGCAATGTCATGAGGACAGAAGTAACCAAAGACAGATTATATGGAAAAGCTTCTTTGATCAAAGTAATAATTGTACAAAAATGGCATCTTCATTCTTGGAAATTCAGGGCCCTATGTGGCCCAAAAACTTGTCTAACATCATCAATTACAGTTGGTTTAATAAAATATATTACTTGAACTATTCAGTCTCCATCCCTTATGTTTTGAGACCAACATGATAATCAACATCTCTTTAGACATTATGGAAGAAAGTTAGTTTTACTCTTTTTTATTTATAGATTGCCAGTTGAGCAATATCAATGCAGCCATAGAAAAGTGGACCTCTTCCTTTCTGCTTCATACTTCATCTCAGAATCACTGCTAAACAAGGTCCAAATAGAGTGCCACTTGGGCAAATTATCTCTATTCCCACCACACCTGTCCAGCTGTTTCCTTCACAGAAGAAAGCACGTGTATAACTGACATCAGTTTAGAATAGTAATGTTACACAGGTAATACTCCGTGCTGCAAAAACGTCAGCATGAATGATAATGAATCTGGGCTTATTCACACAACATTCTTTTAGAGCGGGTAATTGCGCAAACCCACATCCTGAGCGTTGTGTAAAATCTTTACAACCTGCTGTCTTCCTTGATGATCCCTTGTTCTCAGCCACTTGATGCAAGGGACAGGACACTAAAATCTGTGGTACCCAGCTGTTGTGTGAATACACTGCTAATGGACAAGGAAGCCTAGATTAAGGAACAAGTAGGAGGTTTGCAAGGGTTTTGTGTGAAGGAGCTCTAATGAGGAAAGAGCCAAGTTTGATTTTCACATTCTCACAGAGTGCGATCCTGCTCCAACTGTAATATTTCTCACAGAGTTCAACAGGAGCAGAGAAAATCCATTTCATATCAAGGATTTCCAGAAAATAATACATACCTTCTCTCATAAATGATGTCGCCTTTGATTTAATATTATCTTTCAGCTGCCTTTTCTTAGTCAAGTAGTCCAAAACATAAATATTAGGAGCAAAATTGATCATGTTCTGTTCACCACAGCCATACGGCATCTTAATTAGTGACTCCAAACCACTAATAGAAGGCCCAAGAATGTCACCTGAAAGATCAAGTTTAAGAGCATACAAATATAAGCAAACTATATATAAAGAGGGTATTGTCCACATTGTGAAAGCTAGTAATAAATTGTGGGGCCAGGTGATAAAATGTATCTTTCATGCACATTTAATCATTTCATCCACAATCTATCATTTTACCCATTTTCTCCTAAACTTATTCTAATAATCCAAATCTCTAAGCCGGTTCAGTCACCATTCAAAAACAACTAAAAGAAAAACCAAATGCAGCCTACAATTCAGAGAAATGTTTCATCCTACATAAGTGGAACTTCCCTATTCTCCAGCACAATTTTTTGCAGGCTTGAAATGCCATAGGGGTGATATTCCTCCCTGGAGAAGCGACCGTTTCAGAGTCAAATACATCACAACCAATCAAAATAAGGGCAGGACACCTGACAAACCTAGTTCCCCTCATGTAAGGAGACAAAGTAGTCATGAAACATTGAAGATAACCGACACTGCTCTACTTTTCAATTGAGATAATGAGGTTCTTTCTGAAGAGAAAGAGAGGGGAAAAAGACAACTGTAGCCCATAGAATCTTTAACGTTAACACCAGAATATGGTGAGAAAAAAAATCTTGGGGAATTTTGTCAATACATTAGCCATCACAGTATTCTGATACTAATACAACAGGACTATAAACACAGGTTTTCACTAACAATAAAGAATAGATTAAGCAATCCAAAGGGGTCAAAATCTTCTTGACTAATGGAGGCTCTAGATTTTGCAGGACCCTAGGCAAAAACTCCTATTTTGCCTCCGTCTTCTCCCACAACGGAATCTATGTCCAACCTGGCAAGAGTAGCACTAATGATGAAAGGAAGGAATTGCAGCTCAGAATAGGTAAAGAGATGGTAAGAGAACACCTAGCTACTTTAAACGAGTTCAAGTCTTCAGAACCAGATGAATTACATCCTAGGGTACTGAAGCAATTTTCAGATGTAATCTCGGAACCTCTGTCTATAATCTTTGAGAACTCTTGGAGAATGGGTGAGGAGCTGGAAGACTGGAGAAGATGGACAAATGTTATCCCTGTCTTCAAAAGGGGGATTGGTGGGGGGGAGGATCCAGGAAACTACAGACTAGTCAGCCTGACATCAATACCTGGAAAGATTCTAGAACACATTATAAAGCAGTCAATCTGCAAGCATTTAGAAAACAATGCTGTGATTACTAGGAACCAGCATGGGTTTGTCAAGAACAAGTCATGCCAGACTAATCTTATTTCCATTTTTTATCAAGTTACTAGTTTAGTAGATCATGGGAATGTCATAGTATATCTTGATTTCAGCAAAGCATTTGACAAAGTACCCCATCATATCCTTCTTGACAAGCTGGTAAAATATGGGTTAGATGATCCTACTGTTAGGTGGATTTACAGCTGGTTGAAAAAACGCACCCAAAGAGTGCTCAGAAATGGCTCCCCATCAATCTGGAGGTATCGAGTGGGGTGCCTCAGGACTTGGTCCTGGGCTCTGCACTGTTCAACATCTTTATTAATAACTTGGATGAAGGAGTAGAGGGGATGCTTATCAAATTTGCAGATGACACAAAACTCAGAGGGATAACTAACCCCTTAGAAGACAGAAACAATATTCATAATTATCTTGACAGGATGGAAAGCTGGGTCAAAACTAATAAAATGAAATTCAACAGAGATAAATGTAAAGTTCTGCATTTAGGTAAGGATGGGTGATACCTGGCTTGGCAGCAGTAAATGTGAAAAGGGTCTAGGGGTTGTAGTTGATCACAAGCTGAACATGAGTCAGCAGTGTGATGTAGCTGCTAAAAAGGCTAATGCAATTTTAGGCTGCATTAACAGAAGCATAGTGTCTAGGTCATTAGAAGTAATAGTTCCACTCTATTCTGCACTGGTCAGGTCTCATTTGGAGTACTGTGTCCAGTTCTGGGCACAGCATTTTAAGAAGAAAATTGACAAATTGGAACGGGTTCAGAGCACAGCAACAAAGATGGTCAGGAGTCTGGAAACCAAGTCCTATGAGGAAAGGCTGAAGGAGCTGGGTATGTTTAGCCAGGAGAAGAGAAGACTAAGGGGAGACATGATAGCCATCTTCAAATATCTGAAGGGCTGTCACAGAGAAGATGGAGCAGACTTGCTCTCTGTTGCTCCTGAGGACAAGACTAAAAACAATGGGCTCAAATTACAAGAAAGCAGATTTCAGCTAAACATTAGGAAGACCTTCCCAATGGTAAGAGTTTTGTTTGACATTGGAACAGACTGCCTAGGGAGGTGGTGGGCTCTCCTTTGCTGGAGGCTTTCAAACAGAGGCTGGACGGCCGTCTGTCAGGGATGCTATAGCCGTGGATTTCCCGCATTTGAGCACAGAGTTGGACTAGATGACCTCTAAGATCCCTTCCAACTCTAAGATTCTATTATTCTAAAATTAAAAATAGACCTTTGCATTTTATCAAGATACACTAATATCACTTCCCTCCTACAGACACAGCCAGCTATCCTGATCTGCTAGAGCTCAAATTTAAAACTCACCCCACTCACTTCTGCTCCCACTCCCTTCCTGGCTGATTGGGAGGGAAAGAGATTGAGCACAGCTAAACTCATCTCCAATTGGTCAGGTTGAAAGCCCCGCCTTTTCCACTTCCACAATAGCAGCGTAGGGCCTAACACGGTGAGGGCTATTCTTGTATTTGCATCCTGTCATCAGGGAGGAGAAGAGGGGAATGAGCCCATGCTGTCCTCAAGGAGAACATGGCATAGCAGTGTGTGTATATGGGAGTGAGGGCATCAGCATAGCAGTGTGTACCTTATTTCTTTTCAGTATTTTCTTTAAAAGCAGCACAGGGCCCCTTCAGTCATGGGGTCCTAAGTGTTATTTATGTTACCTGTGCCTAACTACAAGAGCTGTGAAAATAGAATTTGGCCCAAGGAAAACCTCCTATAGATTGTTGTCTGGAGAATCCCTTCTCCAATTCTGATGGAGGATGGACAGACCATCTTTTAAAAGCAGTCACAATGTCATCCCAAACCATATCCTGCTGGAGTTCAACAGAGGCTAAGCAGTCATTTAAGGTTATATTTACAGTCTGTAGAGGAAGAAGACTGTCATCATAAGGTAAATGCAGGTGTGAATAGGATAATAATCCTTACCAACAACAGTGACGTACACTCTTTCACTGCCACTTACTACATCAGAGGGGAAGGTGAAATCCAAAGTTTTTGATGTAGGTTGAGGGTTATCACTGGTAAAATCCAAAAGTAGTGTCTGTGAATAAGACTGTTCTATTCCCTCAGCCTACCAAAATAAACAAAGCAGATTAGTTTCATCTCCAACAGATTAGCTGTTGTCTTTTGATTTCCTTTTTTGTTAGCAATTTATAGTACTTAGACTTAAATCAGTGGTTAGAAATATTCTTGCTAATGTAGCAAGAAACCATTTTAGTCTAAGGTTATTACATGAGTTTTTCTTAAAAGAGCAGACACTTCTTCCTCTAGTCATGGCTTATCAAGATGAGGCAAACAGAAAAACCGGCACTATGAAGGCCCAAATCCAAAAGGTCCCCAGTTCCTTTGCCAGCATGAGCCAATTTTTACCTCAAACAGCAACAAAGACATGCTCAATCGGCATAATAACATAGTCGCATTTGAAGATGGGGCAACTACACTTGGGGTCATGATCCATAGTTTGGGATATTCTGTCCTAACCCAAATTCACTAATGACCATCAAGTGTTTTCATGGACTTCAGAGGACTTTTGATCTGGTTCTTCAGGCAAAAGAACTTTCTTTCACACAACAGGAGTGTGATAGAATACAATACAATACATAGCTCTATAATAGCCAAAAAGAACAAATGTTACTCTCAGGTTAAAATTCATTCCAGTGCAGAGGATCAGAGCACAGCCAATGGACCATCCAAGTGTAATGGAAGCCCTGCTTTGAAAACTCAGTCAAGCCCCCAAGTAGAGCCGAAATGGGCACTTAAACTAGTATCTGTGGGCAATACCCACACTTTCAGGTACCACATAGGGTACCGGACAGATTACCCGGGTAACGATCAGGTACTCAAAAACCCAAGAAGATCAGGAATCAGAAATCAGTTTTCTGGGACTGGAAGATGACTTTCTGGGATGGAAAAAAATCAATAAATAGGTGTTGGAAGTTGACAAATCAATTAAAAAAGTTGAAAAGTTGGTACTTGAAATTGACATTTTGGGACACTGAGTACCTAATTCAGATTGCAACTGGTAGCAACTGATTCTGATTCAGGAGCTACTGATGTACTTGATGTTGTCAGGTCAATTCAGGTACTGGAAATTCAACATGTATAAGCATTTTGTGGGTACTCCTTTCAGCTCCAGCCCAGAGGGTGTTTTCACATGTGACAGCACTAAGCGCTGCCACACTTTAATCCTGCCCAGAATGAGGACCCACTCTCTGGGCAGGATTTGGCCTGGCCGCCAAACAAACATGTCCCCAGGCTGGGGAGTGGGCAGGGCAATGCATGGACGTGGGTCCGCACAGCCCCACTCTGCTTAGAGTGGCCCACCCCCCCTCCCTGATGGGCGGCCACAGAGGCCTATGAGGCCGCCATGGTTGCCCACCCCAGTCCAGCATCCATTGCACGGGCCGTGGCAGAGCTTAGCCCAGGCTATTTGTTGGGGATGGTCCCAGGGAATAGCCCGGGCTAAGCACCGCCACAGCCTGTGCTAAATCCCAGGCCAACATCTGGGTCCGTTTCAGACGTGACGGCAGCACAGATTTCCACGCATGGCAAAGCATGGAAATCCATGCTATCATCACGTCTGAAAACATCCTGAGTGATTCATAGGTTTTGTGTCTGTCCTGTAACACTGCTCATTGATTTTAATGAAGCTAATTTGGTGGGTCAAATGCTAATTTGGTAAGTGTTACAGGGTGAGACCCTCATGCTTGACTTAAATAAGGTTGCACAGGTGCAACACAGGAAAAATTTGGCTGGAAATTTTTAATTATTCTATTGTATTTATCAGTAACTTGTTTGGTAGAGTCTTGTCAGTTATTGAAATGCTGAATTTTAAGGATGCACTCATAACTCTGGTGAGGCCAATAGGAAAATTCCCACTGACGTTAATGGAATTGGTATTGCACCCTATGTGCCACTGAAATTAAAGTTAACAACAAGATAACCTGATAATTGTAGCAAAGTCATTGGACCAACTTAGAATGGACTGTAAGGTAGCTGTAGTATCCATGGGCCCAACCTTGTAAACCAGTCTGTGTCCTGGCTGATTGGAACTATTCACATTATTATGGTTTTACAGGGTGAAGCTGTGTTTTTGATTACACTACTTAAAAGGCCAGCCACGTATGAGTAAAGATGAATTCTTTAAAGAAGGGGGGGAGGGGAAAGCTCTCTGTTAAAACAAACCCAGAGGATAAAAAGCAGGTAAATATGTCACTGGTCTGCCTTTTTGCAATATTTTGCACTTTTAGGAACAAAAGTTAAAATGTTCAAAGCTGTTTAAGTGAAGTAACCTTCTATTTAAACTCAATGAGAATCAAATCAAGTATAGCAGCCCTCTCTATGAGATAGAAAAGGAGGAGTTTTCTTACACCTAGGATGGCACACCTGATTGGATGGCCTAATCGGTATAAAATGCCATGGCTGCTTCAAAGTGACTCAAGGGATATTCTGTATGACCTGGGGAAATTTCTGACTCAAGTTGGAAGGACTAGAAAAACCCTAGGTCTGGATTTTTAAGTTATGGATGTTAATTTGTCAATTTTAATGGATTTTATTATGTGTTTTAAAATGTTGTTAGCCGCCCCAAGATGCTTGTAGCAGGAGGGGGCAGCATACAAATATAATTATAATTTAATTAATTAACCAATGTACCATGGAAGATGTAACCAATTAATTAATTGGTTACATCTAATGGCTGCTTCAATGGGCATTTATTTGATATGTACACTGCTGTGACTAAGAGCTGCTGTTGTTATTATTAATTATTATTATTATTATAATAAGCTTTTATATAGCGCGAGCAATATCTAGTGCTTTACAGAGGATAAAAGATATTTATCTGCTCTCAAGATTCTTGTAACCATTCATTTTTAAATCAGGTCTAATTAAGATTTCCCCCAAGTTTGGTCAATATTTTAAATCTGCTTATGTTTCTTTGTGAAGCGAACCCTAGTCTAGGATACTTAAATATGTTTTTTTTAAGAAACAAAACAAAACCCAACATTAACCCCATTTCCCTTGGGAACTGGGTAGAAATCAAAAGCACATGCAGGGGACCTAGGAAAGAGAGGAAACCCTCTCTTACTCAAGCAACAAGTGTCTCAGGTGTAATAAATATCAAAATCGGAAAGTCAGAGGCATTATGTGAAGTGAGTAGGGGGAAAATCCTACTTCCCCCCCTTCAGAATTAAAAGAATCCAAATTTGCAGCACTGGGGAGATCGTTAATGATTAACACAACTAGGATTTTATCTGAAGGCAGTGATCTCCAAAACCACTCGTCTGGTTATTGCAGATTAACGCCGGAGTAAGCGATTTGTGGATCGCAGCGTGGGTTTTATTAGCCAGATAAGCCCATCGGTGTTGTAAAAAGCAGGATTCATTGTAAATGCAAGGCAGCATCTGACAGGAGAATACACCTCAGCTTTCTGGGTACAAACCAGTTGAGGGGAAGGAATTCAATGTGAGGTAACAGGATGGCACCTGTAGCACTAATTCTGAAAGCACTTACTACAGAGCGATCCCAGGGTAGGATTACTCGAGATTTAGAGTAAGCTGAATGCTTCTGTTCTAAAATAATGGAAACTGAACAAGGATTGCAGCCTTATTCAGCCCCCCAAATTGCATATTATTTCCTTGATGTCATATAAAGTTCCTCACTTCTAAGACTTCCCATCTCAGAGATTGGATGGATCGCAGCCTTCATGCGGTTCCAATGCTCACAAATACGGACAAAAATGCCAAGGAGACTGAAGTTTTCCGTTATAACATTTATTTCATGGACAGGATCTGGGGTGGGGAAAAAAGTGATGGTGGGGGGGGCGGTTTCAGGGTAAAATATATTTTTTTTTAAAAAGAAATCCAATGTAGACAAAATGAAAGCGCATTGGGAATGTTGCTCTGTTGGGAATGTGATCTCTTTGCTCCCGTGGACGGAGGGGAGGGCATGGCCATTGGGGTCGTGATGGGGCGCGGACGGTATGGTCCATGGGGTGGGAAGGCACGGGCCCCTAGGGGTCCACGGTGCCTGAGGGAGGTGGAGGTCATCACCCCCCCACTAAGGGGGAGGGAGGTGCCGGGTCCAGGGTCCGCGCGTGGGGGGCTGGTGCTGATGAATGCGAGGTCCGTGGTCAACAAGGCCCCGATTATCCACGATTTGATCGTGGATGGGGCCGTGGACCTCGCATGCATCACGGAGACCTGGCTGGATGATCTGGCCGGTCCAACTTTGGCGGATCTGGTTCCAGCTGGGTATGCCGTGCAGCATCAGCCCCGCATGAGCGGCCGGGGAGGAGGCGTAGCTATTGTTTTTAGGGAAGACTGGCCTGTTAGGAGGTATCCAGTGCCGGAGATTGTGGGTGTAGAGGCTCTGCACGTGGTGATCGATTTGGCTGGGGGCAAGCTAGGGGTGCTGCTGGTGTACCGGGCCCCTTCATGCCCGGCGGCATCCCTTACCGCTCTAGCGGAGCTGGCCTCGGAGGTGGTGTTGGGCTCCCCCAGGACTTTGGTTCTGGGGGACTTCAACGTCCACGCCGATGCCGGCCTTGTTGGGGCGGAGCGGGAGTTCATGGCCGCCATGGCAACTATGAACTTGTCCCAGGAGGTGATCTGCCCGACCCACGTGGGGGGACATATCCTCGACCTGATCTTCGGCTCTGGCCTTGAGGCGGGGGGTCCGGTTGTGGGGGAGGTGACAGCGGTGCCCTTGTCGTGGACGGACCATTACCTCCTTCAGGCCGGTCTTTTAGCGCGCCCCCTCCAGAAGGGGAAGGGACCAGTTAGGATGGTCCGCCCTCGGAGGCTGATGGAACCCCAGCGGTTCCAGGAGGTCCTGAGGGAGCTTACCCTGGATGTGGACGGTCACTCTGTGGATGAGCTGGTCCGGCATTGGAACATCTTGCTGGAGGAGGCCATTGACAGGGTGGCTCCGAGGCGCCTTCTGCCTCGGTCTCGTCACCGCAGGACCCCTTGGTTTACTGAGGGGCTGCGGTGTATGAAGCGTGTGGGCAGGAGGCTAGAGCGACGCTGGCGTCGGACTCGGTCTGTCTCCGATCGTCTTCTCCATAGGGCCCATTTGCGGTCCTATGTGGAGGCTGTGAGGACGGCGAGGAAGGAATTCCTCGCCGTCCTCATAGCGTCTGCGAAGTCGCGTCCAGCGGAGCTGTTTCGGGTGGTGCGGGGGCTGGTGAGTCCGGCCTCCCTCCGCCTGGATGGGGACTTGTCCCGGGCCCGCTGTGAGGAGTTTGTCATCTACTTCGCAGACAAGATCGCTCGGATTCAGGCCGATTTCGACGCTGGGTTGATAGCAGTAGGGGAAGAGCGCGGGGGGGCGGAGGGTCCGTCTGGTCCATCTTTATGGGGTGAGTTTCAGGAAGTGACGCCAGCCGATGTGGTGGATGTCCTGGGGTCTGTGAGGGCCACGTGTTGTCAACTAGATCCGTGCCCGTCCTGGTTAATAAAAGCTTCCGGGGAGACGTTGGGGACGGTGCTGGCGAGGGTGGTGAATGCGTCCCTTCGGCAGGGGAGGTTGTCGCCTTGCTTAAAAGAGGCTGTGGTGCGCCCCCTGCTGAAAAAACCATCGTTGGACGTAGACGCGCTCGCCAGCTACCGACCTGTCTCTAACCTTCCCTTTTTAGGGAAGGTTATTGAGCGGGCAGTGGCGCTCCAGCTCCAGGGTCATCTAGATAATATCGGGCTCCTTGACCCGTTTCAATCTGGGTTCCGCCCCGGCTATGGCACCGAGACGGCGTTGGTGGCCTTGGTGGACGACCTCCGCCGGGAGATGGATGCGGGATGTTCGACATTTCTCATCCTGCTCGATCTCTCGGCCGCTTTTGACACCGTGGACCATGGGCTGCTGTTGAGACGACTGCGTGACCGGGGGGGTCTGGACGGGACTGTTCTTGAATGGTTCCGTTCATTCCTCTCGGGGAGGAGCCAGCGGGTGGTGTTGGGGGAGGAAACATCGAGCCCCCGCGCCTTACCGTGTGGCGTTCCGCAGGGATCGATCTTGTCTCCATTATTATTTAACATCTATATGCAGCCCTTGGGGGAGGTCGTGAGAGGGTTCGGGGTGCGATGTCACCAGTATGCTGATGATACTCAGCTGTACCTCTCGTTTTCTACCGACCCAGACCCTGCTGTCTCGGTGCTATCCCAATGTTTGGAGGCCGTGGCGGATTGGATGCGGCGGAGCAGACTGAAGCTCAACCCAGATAAGACGGAGGTGATGGTGGTGGGGAGGGCGAAGGGGGTGGTGGCCCCCCTGATTGGGGGGGTTTGCCCCCCTGTAGCTCAGCAGGTCCGGAGTCTGGGGGTCATATTGGACGCAGACCTGCGGCTGGAGCGGCAGGTGGAGGCAGTCGCTAAGGCTGCCTTCCGCCAGCTTTATCTGGTACGTAGGCTGCGTCCGTATGTCTCTGGCCCGGACCTGGCCTCCCTCATCCATGCCTTCGTCACCTCGCGGCTCGACTACTGTAACGCGCTCTACGTGGGGCTTCCCTTGTTCTTGGCCCGGAGGCTGCAGCTGGTGCAGAATGCGGCGGCCCGTCTTCTTACGGGGACGGGTCGCCGGGAGCACATTACACCGGTGCTCCGAGCGCTGCACTGGCTGCCGATAGTGTGCCGGGCCAAGTTCAAGGTCCTAGTGATGATCTATAAAGCCCTATACGGCCTTGGCCCCTCTTACCTTAGGGACCGCCTCGCCCTTCGCGCCCCGGAACGGCTCCTGCGGTCTGCCGGGGGTGCCCTCCTGGAGGTCCCCCGTGTTAAGCGGGGGGCCACGATGGAGCGGGCATTCTCGGTGGTAGGGCCGCGGCTGTGGAACTCCCTTCCGGAGGAAGCTCGCCTGGCCCCAAGCCTTTTGACATTTCGGCGGAACTGTAAGACCTGGCTGTTTGCCCAGGCCTTTGGGAGGGAGGGTGGGGGGGGTGAATTTTAATCCCCCACAAATGTATTTATTTATCTATCATTGGACCATGCCCTGTTTTATTGTATGTTTTATATTTGTATTTTAAATTGTTTTAATGATTTTATTGTTGTTAGCCGCCCCGAGCTGCATTGCAGGATGGGGCGGGATAAAAATCTATAAAATAAAAATAAAAATAAAATATTATTTTGTAATATTCAAATCAAGATGCTTCTTGACTTTTGCAAGTTTGTTTAGTTTTAAATATTGATAAATGATGTCTGATCTTAGTCTATGTACCTTTCTGTCTGTATGCAGGTAACCTGATATTTTGGAAGGGTTGATACAATTTTCTTTCCCTTATTTTGATTTTTTGTAATGGTTGAAATGGGTTGTATTAGGTCAATGATGCATAGTGACAGTGATTTGTTTTTTATTTGGCGTAAGCTGTAAATAAAGTGTATGTATGTAAATAAAGTATAGTTTTTCCAAGAGCATAAGTGGCACTTGGGCATCTAATTGTTACAGGTTCCAGGGCTAAAATCAGTTACTGTAGCATGGTACTAGCGAGGTGGGACTAGGCTTGGAGTAACTGGTTTCAGGATTGTCGCTATAGACTTTCAATGAGTTAGGCATCTAGATGTCCTTTGCTTGCACCTTTGAAAATCTCCCAAGAAGTCCTTAATCCAGTTTTGAAAAGGAAAAGAGCAACAACAACAACAACAAACCAAGAGAGAGGCCCCTAAATCACTTTTGAAATTTTCACATAACAACTCTAAATTACTTAAATGAACCCAGATTTTGGATAGTTACCTTTACTAACACTTTCTGGCGGATCGCATCAGACGCAATGGATGATATTGCTGTCACTCTGATAGGAATTTCTCCAATCTGCTTCGGTTTGATTGGAAAAAGAACAGTCTTCCCATCTTCACTTGTTACCAACACAGACCGTTGGTTTCCCATAGCACTGACATCATTAGAAGTAATAAGAATTTCAAAGGTGTCACTTGTGTCAAGGGTCACCGTAACCTATAAAACAAATCAATAATGTTTTTCTGTCATCACTAGCAAAGCCTGCAAATGCACCACACTATTAACTCATTCTCCATATGATTTCTTTTTTTAGAAGCTTTGCTTTACCACTTACCAAAGACACAGGAAGGATCTCAGGCAGATGCGATCACTACGGGATGTTGGCCAGCCCAATAGTGTGTATCCAAGAATACAGAGACAGAAGGAAAATAGAAAGAGAGGTGGGAAGGAGCTGGAGGATACAAAGGGGGACAGAACAGAATGGTGCCAGGAGAGAAGGGATGGAGTGGGAAGGCACAGGAGAGAAAGTAGAGAGATGAGTAAGAAAAATAACATAATATACAAGAGAAAAAGAAAATCTATCTGGCAAGAGTGAATATTGGAATTTTATTCCAACAAGTGCCAAATGAAGTCAGTGGAAACAGTACCTTACAAGATAGGGACCACCTCAGGTACCTTAGATGCTCAGTACCTCACAAGAAAGAGACCAGTAATATCCTCTGATGGAATGGCTTAGTAATAACCATCTCCCACCCATTATACGTGTTGCAGGGCACCCATAGGACACTGCTGTAGCCCGGAAACATGTATAGTGGTTGAATGGTGGGTGAGTAGTTGGTGGGGAGGATATGATTGTCATCCAGCCATTGGTCCAACTAATCCTGTATACTGCTTCTGACTAATCCCATTCACCAGACAGAAACAAAAACTATACGTCGAATCAATGTTTGAAATGTTGTGCATGAGGGAAACTGGGTCTTTCTGACCCCTGTAGAAAATACCTTGTAAGCAATTTGATTATCCATAGCATGAAAATGAAAAGCTGAAAAAACCGCAGACAGCAACAGAAAATGGAGAGAAGGAAATACAAACAAGATACAGTTGGAATATTATTTTTTACCTCACTTGCTTCTTTCAAATAATTGAAGATGTTTACTTCCAAAATAAACTGCTCTCCTCTGGTAACAGAATAAGGAAGGTTCAGGGAAATGAAAAAGGACTGAAAAGATTCTAGCTGGAAAACAAAACCATTATACAAGAGTGAGCTCCTGGGGTCACAGATTAGCTGTTAAAATTGGATACAGGCAGTTGAAAATCAGGCATCTTTTAACTGGAACTTCCCATTCGCAAACCTTGACCAGAGTATGTATTTTCTTGTATTGGTCAATTAGCATTATACAATGGGACAAGACTAGACATAAGTCAAAGAAACTATTAGCTAAATATTCCCAACGTATCTTTCTGGAACTTAGGGTAAAATCACACGTGATGGCAGCAGGCCGCCGACACGACCCGCGCTGGGTCAGAAGCCTGCTGCTAACATGACTGGGGTCAGCTCAGGCCACTGGCAAGTACATTCAGGAGAGCTGTCCCACCACCCAGGTGGCCTGGCTGGGCAGCAGCCACACATAGGTCCCAGTGCTCACCATCCGCCATGACAGGAAGCTCAGCCATGGTGGATTCAATCTGGGCTAGGTCATAGTGGGTCAAAACACACATTCTAACCTGTTGTGGCCTGCTTTGCCCTGATCAGGCAGGCCTTAGCCCGGGCTGTTACTTTGGCGATATGCCAAGGTGAGAACCTGGGCTAGCCGCCAACGCAACCTGGAATACCCCAGGTCAACATCTGGCAGCCCTAAACCACATGCGACAGTGGCCTGTGGGCCAAAGCAGGCCACAGCAGGTCTAAGCGGAACACTGTCACGTCTGATTTTACCCTTTGATGTCATTGCTCATGTGGGAGCTCTTAAGCCGCTTCCCATGTAGTTGAATAAATACAGGAATCAAGGCTCACACCCTCAGTTTAGTAGGTTGTTCAAAGTCTCTTATCTCTTATTTTGAGTGCTATTAAAGAAAAACACTGCTTAAGCGTTTTGGGTCTAATGCAACAGATGGTAAACGTACTCCATTATTCCTGACTCTAAGCTTTCTTCTCAACTGTCATAGCATCTGCAAAGTGCCTGGTGGTGAGCAGCTTGGTAAATCTGGGTTGGCTCCACCCAGAGATAGAATCATGCCTTGCCCACTGTGATGAGTTTGCCACCTACTGCAGAAAAAAAAAAAAAATCACTCAAATTTAGCATGACTTGGGGACTACTAGTTTGATTACAGAATCAGAGTTCAAGTTCAGTTGGTCTCTTTCTGCTAATTTGGAACAGATTCAACAGGTGCCAAATGCAGTGGCATTTATTTATTTATTTATTTATTTTTATTTATAACCCATTCTATCCCAAGCTCTCAGAGCAGGTAACAACACATGGAATAGACATAAAATAATAAATATACAATATAAAAGATAACCCCAGGCAAACTTATTTCCTGAGACATTCTCAGTGGCTGCTCCACAATTTTGGAAACCCCTTTCTCCTGGAGGTTCATCTCAAAACCCAAGCCTGACCAGTTTCTGAAAGTTTTGTACAACTTTTCTATCTGATCAAGTATTTAGTGGGCAGGGGCAAGTTTTTAGGAAATAACCTTGAGTATTTTCAGACATTACGAGATCACACTCAACCACGGGGAATTCCCACATGGTGATCGTAGTCTCGTCACATCTGTTGGGGGGGAACGGAAACTCCCCGCCAGATGTTCACCCCCATGAATCACGGGGGGGAAATCACATTGAACACGCAAACGGAGGTCCTGCCCAGACCATCTCCGTTTGCGTGTTCAATGTGATTCCCCCCTGTGATCAAGGGGACCGTCTCATCTGTCCCTGGACCACAGTCCAGAATCAGCGGCGGGATTCCAGGCTGTGGTCAATGCCCCGGGGGGGGGGAGGGGCAGGCTCTGCAGCGCCCGCCCATCTCCCAAGAGGGAGCGTGGGGGGGCGGGGCTGTGCGGCCACACATTGAGCCGCACGGCCCCACCCCCTCCCCAATTCCCCACCAGGATCAGCTGGCATGTCTGTTGGACGTGCCATTTTGATCCCTGCGGGAAATCAATTGATGATTTCGTGACGGGGCCAATACAGGCCCCATCATGTCTGAAAATACCCCTTGAATGAGCTTATTTTTTAATACTGTGTATTTTTTAAAAAATGTTATACCTGTTCCATGTCTATGTCTTTGTGTCTTGATTAGATTATAAGCTCCATGGAACAGGGACTGTCTTTATGTTATGTGTATCATCTCTACACATACGACTAGTAGCGCTATAGAAATTATAAATAGTAGTAGTACTAGTAGTGTTACCTGTTCTGAGTCCTTGGGATAAAATGATTTATAAATCAAAATAAATAAATTTATGCCACTGCATTTGTGCAATCCCATTAACAGTTGGAAAGCTACCAGAGAGAACACAGCATTAGAAGTTATAATATTTGACTCATACAAAATTATGGTTCAGCCTTTTTTTCTTATTATTTTTAAGGTTATTTGGAGGTTATCAGAATTCTTCTGATTACCTTTGGCAAAAAGTTAAATGGAAAAAATATGGATTAAAAGAAAATGTTGTGCACTACAAAATTTCTGGACTAAAGAAAATTAATAGGGCTGTAATGCGTTTGCTTGGGAAATATGATGTTGCGGTTACATGAGACCCACCACAGTGAGCCGTTTACTCCCAGCTGTGACAGAAGTACTATGAGAATACAGCTAACACAGTTCTATCAAGTTTGTTTTTAAAATTTATTCTTCAGAAACACATGAAATCCCATAAATGAAGCCGTCAAAAAGGCTCCCAAAGCTACAGAAAAATTACATGAACAAAATAAGTTTCTAAACAAAATAAGTACCAATACTTAAATAATGTTGGCGTCCAAGACAAAAACCTGTGTAAGATCAACTACAGGTGTTTTATAAAATGTCCCTTAATTACATGTTTCAACTGTGGAGCTCTTCATAGAAGCCTAATAGAAATCCAATATGTATGGTGAAGTCAGAGATGGTTGCAAGGAGAATCTTGGCAACTATAACTTTCTCAGACTAAGTAAATCTAATCATATGAGGCCATGTATATATTTTCATAAAGTCTGAAAGTTCATCAGGGAACAGTTTCACTTTCTGCTCTCTCTCTGCAAAGTCAAGTGCAGAAAAAACATTAAAGAACAACGGTTTTACTTCTATATGAGCCTGACATGCGGGGGGAAAACCAATCAAGATCCAGAGTTCAAAGAGTAGTGATGTTTGAGGTGCTCGAATCAAATGTTTTGGTTCAAATACAACAGCCTGCTACAAAAACTGAATCCAAACCTGGGTTTAGACTCCAAACTTGACCCCCACCCAACCCCACTGCAGAATGATCCACGTTATAATGATCTCTGAGTTTGGTACAGGCCCAAATATAAAATATAAACCTTCACTAGCAGCAATGCTAAATTAAATATTTATGACCCAATCCCCACAAAGTGCTGAATGCTCTCAAATACTTTTGCAAACAATGCAAACTTTTGCACAAGGTGCTCATCATTCTTTAATGTTCAGGTCTGCCAACTTTTGCCTCTGATTCTAACTGTGACAGTCTGGTAGGGCAGAACACTCAAACACTGGGTGTTAAACGTGACAGTGGCCCACTTAGGCCCACTTGAACCTGCTTTGACCCACGGACCACCATCACATTTGTTGGGAGCAATCCAGATGTTTAGCCCAGAGTTCCCTCGGGCGTGTTGATGGCTAGCCCGGGCTGTGATCCCGGAGGTTTCCGGGATCACAGCCCGGGCTAGCCACCAACACGACTGGGAAAGGGCCTGCATGACAGGGTCAGAGAAGGCTATCACATGTGGTAGCCTGCTGTTCCTGGCCTGCTGGCCCCACCCCCACCCAGCCCGGCAGCATGAACGTTTGTTCCGTAGCTGGACCTGATTCTGACCGGGTTGTCAGCAGCTTCCCAGTCTGGTGCGGCTTGTGGCGGCAGCGCTACGCCATCACGTATGTTTTTACCCACTGATGCCTAAACGTCAGTCTAACCCCACGCTTTAGCACCTAAATATAAATGCCCCCAGGATTGTGCTGTTTAGCAGGTTCCCCCACCAGGATGGTGCATGTTATACAGATGGGTAGAATAATTCTCCATGGGGATGCCTCTGGGAATCAGTGATGAGATAATGTGTTCTCTCCATTCTATCTACTTCCACCCTCACTAGACTGCTCTACCTTCTTTCCCCTACAGCTCCCTACCAAATGATTTCCATCACCAATAAGTATCTAGCTTGCATCCACTCAGTCTATAAATCTGACTTTGCCTGAGGAAGGGCCCTTTGTGGCCTGAAACCTTGCATTATCTCACCTACGACAGTTGGTCCAATAAAAGACATAATCTGAACTATTTTGTCATAACCTTCTTCTGACATTCATTCCCTAGACCCATTGAAAGTCCAAGAGAAGAGTGTTCTGCTCCCATGAGGCAAACAGTCTACCTTCATCAATGGGAAGGCTCTCTTCAGAGTATGGAAGGTCATCTCTACGTATAGGCCATGAAGAAATAATTGGGCCTTGCATTGCTGACACTGGGTCTTGCTCAAAATATACTGAATAAAGCTTCCCATGGGAATCTACAGAGAATTCTCTGAAAATTCAGTGGTACCCTTGCCAGCATGCATGATTAATTCTAATACTATGAAGACACATTGTACAGTCATTCTGGTCCACTAAGTGAGCTCCACTTATTTGAAGATATAATCTTTTGTCTTGTCTTCCTTATTAACATAATCAGGTTGCTACCGTTAAAGTTAAAATACGACTACAACTTGGCATGTTAACAGCATTAACAGAAAATGGAAGTTTGTTACCTCAATTGGAACAGTGGTCACCCCAAGTCCAAGATTTTCAGATATTACAAAAGCACTAGCTACCCAGGAAGTGATGGAATCCGGAACGATCACTTCTATTTCTCTATCTGTGTGAGCTCTAAAGAAAGAAAGACATTTCAGTTTTTTTAAAATGTAGTTTAAAAATGGACTAGCAGATAAGACTCAATAGGTGTGGGTTCAACTCCAGACACATTAATTTGCTTACGAAAGGTGGTATGAGAGATTTTCAGAGGCACAGATGTGAGTTGGGTGCTCAATTTCCATCAACTTTCAATAGGAATCAGGTGCCTGATTACCTTTTTTACCTTTAAAAAAATCCCCTCCCCTGCCACCTTAGTCTACTTGTGGCATCATTTACAGGCTCATCACCTGTAGAGTGTGAAAAAATGATTCCTTTCTCTCGTCTTTTGCCTGTCATGTCCATTTAGCTATTAAACTCTTAAAGAAGGAACTCTGCATATCACAATAATAAGAGTTGTAGTACTATAACTGTGTTCAAAAGGATAAATTAAATAAATACATGGAGGATAGGTTCAGCAATGGCTAATAGTCAAAACTATCAGGGGATGTAGACTCAGGATATCCCTAAAACTCTAACTGCAAGGAGCTGGAAAGCAGAGAATGGATCATCACTCTATGTCTTGTACATTTCCCCTGAAGCTTCCACTACTGGTCACTGTCAGAGACAAGATATTTGGATGGATGGATCATTGGTCTGATCAAGTGTGGCAGTACTTACATTCTTAATAAATTTCCAAGCAGAATTCCCCATTGAGATTGTTTATTTATTTTATATTATTTATTTGCTAAATTTATACCCCGCCCCTCCTGACAACAGCTCGGAGCAGCTTCCAACAATAAAAAATACATTCATACATATAAAACAATTTAAAAACATATCAAAAATACAATATAAAAATATTAAAACAGGGCCCAGAGAATATTTAAAAATAATTAGGGTAGGGGAGATGAAACCCACTACCCCCCTCCCTCCCCAAAGGCCTGGGCGAACAGCCAGGTTTTACATCTTCGCCGAAATGACAAAAGGCTTGGAGCCAGGCGAGTCTCCTCCGGGAGGGAGTTCCAAAGGCGCAGCGCGGCCACCAAGAATGCCCTCTCCATTGTGGCCCCCCGCTTCACACAGGGGACCTCCAAGAAGGCACCCCAGGCAGACCGAAGGAGCCGCTGTGAGGCGCAGAGGGCGAGGCGGTCCCTGAGGTACGAGGGGCCGAGGCCGTGAAGGGCTTTGTAAATCAATACCAACACCTTGAACCTGGCTCAGCACGCTATCGGCAGCCAGTGCAGAGACCAGAGCACAGGTGCTATGTGCTTCCGACGACCCGTCCCCGAAAGGAGACGGGCTGCCGCATTCTGCACTAGCTGCAGCCTCCAAACCAGGCACAAGGGAAGCCCCACATAGAGCGTGTTGCAGTAGTCCAGCCTCAAGATGACGAAGGCATGGATGAGGGAGGCCAGGTCCGGGCCGGAAACGAATGGACACAGCCTCCGCACCAGATATAACCGGCGAAAGGCGGCCTTTGCAACTGCCTCCACCTGCCACTCCAGACGGAGATCCGCGTCCAATATC
>QEPC01001041.1:8255057-8283021 GCA_003113815.1 Sphenodon punctatus | reverse complement strand
CCCCCCCAGAGCAGGCTGCCCCCTGCCTGCTGCCCCCCTCCTAGGCTGTAGATCCAACCTGCATGCAGTGTCATTTTGTTAAAAAATTCCCCCACCACCCCTTCTAGGCTTGGTACGCTCCCATTTGTGAGAATGGGAGGAGCCACTCAAAGGAGAACAGAAGGTTGCTGCCTTGTAAACAAGGTTGTTAGAGATGACTCCAAACATTCTCACAAGCACCCACCCTTCCAACCCCGCATGGAATTTTCTTCCTAATTACTTAGGGTTGGAAGGAACTGTGTTGGGTTTAGGCACCTTATATAGGGTGGGGGCGTGTGAATGTCACGTGATTTTTTTTTAAGCTAGTGTGCTTGGTATATGCCGGTAAGAGAAGGGTGCGCAAGTGAGAATGGAAGGAGCCCCTCGAAGAAGAACTTTGTTTACAAGGCAGCAACTTCCCGCGCGCCACAGTGGCTACGCCCCTGGCTGCAATGCTGTGAGAATCACAAAGCTGCCGCGCTTAAGGGAAAGGGGAAACTGTGGCAAACCTGCCGCTTCCGCATGAAATCTACAGTGGCGAAAATACCACGGAAAGCCGCGAGTGCAAGGCGTGAAAATCGCTCCCTTCCTAACCATGCTGCTTGGTGCAGAAGAGCACTTTTCGCCGATAAATGCTGCCACAGCGATACAGCATTTCAGCCCTAGCTACTACATTCCCCCCCCCCCCCACCGGATCCCTTGCCTCAAGGCTGGTGCAGAGCATCAGGTCACGGGTATGTTCCCCCATCATATGTCGGGCCCTTAACCCTCTGAGACAGTCCCATGGTTGTCATGGCGTCCATTAACTCACGCTCTGCTCCCCCTAAATTGGCATCGGTGTGGATGTTGAAGTCCCACAGGACCAAAGTCTTTGGGGATCGCAAGACCACCTCCGATACCAATTCCGCTAAAGCGTGTAGGGATGCTGCGGTACAGGTTGGTGCGCGGTATACCAAAAGCAGCCTTAATCTGTCTCCTGCCAAATCTATCACAAGGTGGACCCCCTCCATGCCCAAGATAGTCTGCACAGGATACTGCCTCACAGTCCAAGTGTCCTTAAAAACAACAGCTACACCACCTCCCCGCCCCTCTGATCTGGGCTGGTGTTGCACAGAGTACCCCGCTGGAACAAGGTCAGCCAGTATCGGCCCTGACTCATTGTCCAGCCAAGTCTCTGTAATACATACGAGGTCAGCCGATCTATCCAAGATCAGCTCCCAGATCGACGTTGATTTATTACCGACTGACCTCACATTCAACAGCAACAACTTCAGACCAATCTTGGTCCCTGCATCACCTGCCTAGGAGCCTATGCAAGGGACAGGAACTAAGTACCTGTCTCTCCTCACAGTTGTTCTCTGCCTCCCAGAGACCATAATTACCCCGACCTATCATGATCCTAATGGCTGTGGACACACACACCCCGGCCCCCTCCCCCCTTCCTCCCCGCCAGTGGTCGTCCCACCGGATCCCTGAGGAAGCACCCCACCTCCCTTCTCCCCACCCCCCAAAACTTTCTCCCCCCCCTCCCCTGCCCCCCCTCTCACAGGGAGAGCAGAATCCCCCTCTCACCGGGGGGCCGTGCCCAACCTTCCCCCAACCCAGTTCCCCTTCCTCTCCCACATATGCAGGGGAGGAGTCATGTTCCCCTCAATCCTCCCCAACCCCCCATCCCCATCAACATATATCCTAGCCAGGTGCCCTATTCTGTAGTCAGCCTCTTCCCAGCCCCCACCTAAGGGCCGCACCCAAGGGCCCTTTGGCGTGGCCCCTAGGCACGCGGCATGCGGCGACACCGAACCGCCTGTTCTTTTACCCCTATCCTTCCGGAAGTCTCCCGGGGGGGGAGGAGGAGGAGCCCCCATTCTTGTCCCCACCCCTCCTACAATGGAAGGGGGGACAGAAGCTGTCCCGGGGGGGGGTCCACTCCCTCCCCTATCAGGTGAGCCTACCTGGCTCCCAGCCCCCAATGATGGAGCGGGTCCGGGTTCGGCTCCCAGCAGCGGTGGGGCTGACAGCCCTGCTGGAGGTGGCGGCGGCTGTGCCCTGCAGCGACGCTGGGCTGCCTGTTCTTTTACCCCCCTTCCCACCGGAAGTCTCCCAGAGGGGGGAGAAGCCCCTGACCTCGTCCCCATCCTTCCTACAATGGAGGGGGGGGAACAGCAGCTGTCCCGGGGGGGGCGCCACTCCCTCCCCTATTGGGGCGAGCCTACCTAGCTCCCAGCCCCCAACGATGGAGCGGGTCCAGGTTCGGCTCCCAGCAGCGGTGGGGCTGACAGCCTTGCCGAAGGCAGCGGTGGCAGCGGCTGTGCAGCTACTACCAGATGTAAATTCATTGGTGTGGAAGGGTGGCACTATGATTGGGACAGGTGGCTACTGCAGGGGGCCCTGACGTCTTCTACACATTTGTCTAAAAATGAGGAGGGTTTTTCAAACCATCTATGCTCCTCATCTTTAACTTCCCTACCTTATAGTATATTTGTAGTAACATTACTGCATAGTTTCATGGACTAATTTGAATGCTATTGCCCTGTTATTTTTTTTATTCTTATTTTATATTTATTTCCATTTTCTAAGATCTCCTGAGCCTCGAAGACTACATGGAGTATTTGGTTATGTTCAGATACTTACGAAGAACATATTCTTCATCTTCTGCAAGGCTGGCGTCAGTTGATACCCAGAGGTTGCATTTCTGGATAAAATGAATAAAATATTTCTCAATACAGGCTGTTCACAAAATGTATCTGTAGCCTATAACCTTTTTCTTTCTTTAAAAAACAACTAAAATCATCTTAAAATTAGAGTTGATAATTAGCAACTGCATGACCAAAGAGATTTTGGCTTAGAGAAAAAAACAACAACAAAAACAGCTAACAGTTTTCAGTATCCATTATGGACCGATATTTCTTCTGCAAGCCTTTGCATTCCCCCGCAAAAATTGCACTCTAACAAAAAGTACACATGCTGATGAATTTCACCAATATCTATTATATTTTCATGAATGCTTCCATTCTCAGATGCTTGTTCCATCCTCTTTTACGCTTATTTTGAGTGTACCCTGTAATAGAGCACAGTTCCCCAGGACGAGTCCCTGCAGGACCAGACACCACAGCGCCACTGTCTCTGGATAATCAGCTCTCTGTCACTTGCTTTAAGGAATTCAGCTCAATTGTCATTTATTTGCTAGATTAATGCGAATTTGGATTAATCCGTAACTGCCCAAAGTGGGCTGTTATGGATTAATCTGCACCAATCCGCACTCTGCCCATGCAAGTGTTGTGGATTCGAAGTTGGAGATCCCCACCTCCAATCCTGAGGACCCTGATATGTACTTACTAACCTCGAAGGACTTGATTGAAGCTCTGCTGGCCCGCCACTGCTGTGGGGGTCCTCCCAGAAGGCTCCCTCACCACGGTGCTCTGCCGAGCTCCTTTCTTGACAGCATGCATGTGCAAAATGGCCATCACCCTTAACCAAAAAGGAGATAACCAGAACGGTGGTAATGTCATTTTGAGCAAGGGCGGCCAGGACCAATTTTGTTCTTGCACAAAATGGCCACCGCCCTTAACCAAAAGGGCAGTGACATCATTTGGCCATCGTAATTTTGGATAACGGTGGTGGCCATTTTGAGCATGCGCACTACAAGCAGGGAGCTTGGCAGCATGCCGTGGTGAGGGGCCTGCCAGGAGCCCACTCCCTCCCCCTCACAGCAGTGCTGGGCCTGCAGAGCTTCAATCAAGTTCTCCGAGGCCAGTAAGTAGTTGCCAGGGTCCTGACATTTCAAGTCCTGACATTCAGAGGAAAAAAGCCGCTGGACGCAGCTGATGATGCTTTCAGTCCTGCACCCATCTGCAGAGCTTGGCGTAGGTTTTCCAGCTGGGAGATTACCCACTGGGAGAATCACCAGCCCTGGTAACATGGGCAAGTGGCCTTAGTCTCTGCAGCAACCTTGGTTTCCTCAGAGCATGCTCAGGGACTTAAGTCTCTGGGTGATATCTCAGGGCTGGCTCAGGGTGCAGCACCCACAGCCCTGCTCCCTAAAGGGCCCAGCTGCGCCCTGCCACATACCCCCTTAAGGAAGAGGACAACAGAAAGCATTAAAATTCTCATGAATATACAGTGTTGTGTATAATTGCTTTCAACTTTACAAGAGGTACTCATTGCATGGGAGTATTTGGAAGATGAAAGGAGAAATTCAAAAAGAAAAGAAAAACGTTTTAAGCTTAAAAACTATACCTGAAAGACACTTGAGGCACTTCTTACTGAACCAAAATAGTGCACAGTGTTGTACAAACTTAGTTCATGGAACACCTAGGAAAAATAAAATAATCTAAATTATGAAAGCAGTAGACAAATAGTTAGATTAAATATCCTAAGGAAGGTACTGATACCCTCACAATCAGCTCTTCTTGCTTGTGGGACAACAAATACTTGAAAGTTAGAGGCTCCACAATGAATGCAATCAGCAACTATGAGTTACACCCAACTGCGAGAGTGAAGACCAAGAAACATACTGAGGAAATACTGAAAGAATGAGATTAAAACCACTGTGGAAAGGCAGCAGATATCCACTGAAATATTTGTTTTATGCCAAGCTCTTTTCCCTGATGAGTGTGTCTGAAAGATTATCAGGAAAATTTGGATGAAGCAGCCCCTGAAACTTACTATGTTTTCCTATAAATAGAAGAATTCTAGGTTTGTGATCAGTTTGACTAATGCAGTCATCATCATTCATTTTCACACTGACCTTTAAAAGCCTTATCTCCCCCCCCCAAAAAAAAATTGGTAGTTACTAGCATCAATCAATTACCGGTCACATGGTAAGTGGACACTCTTGCTTGCTCCCTTCTCCTTGTTTCAGGATTGTACAGGGAAAACCAATCCAAAGATCCCAGTTCCCACAAGCCTTCCACTCTTTAGTTCCCTGTTCATCAGAACCAACCCAGCCTGCCAACTGCCTCTATAAGCTTCAGAGACAGTACTGCAGACTTACAGTATTTCCACCCTTCCAATATCATCTCTCCCCAGAAGGAATGACTCTGGTTAAAAACATACATGCAGCCGCCTAGGGGTAGGATGGCCGCCACTGCAAGCCCCGAACGGGTTAGGTCGGGGGACAAAAACTAATGTTTCACTGGCCTCACCCAGCCAGGGAGTGGGAGTGCAGAGTGGCACTCAACTTCCCAGCTCCGCCCTCACACTGTGGCCAGTGCCCTGCCCCCTGCCATAATGGGCAGCCATGGCTGCCAGTAACAGGCAGCCATGGCGACCTCCTCCCCCACCCCCCACCCCCAAGCTCGGCCAGGCAGGCACAAAAACAGACGTTCCCACCGGGTTCGGACTACTCTGACCCGCCTGAGTGACTCACGAGGACAGACGGTGGGTCCGGTTCATTTCTGCCAACCCTGCCAGGAACATCTGTCGGGCCTGGAACAAATGGGCGGGGTTCGGCGGTGGCCCACATGGGCCAGAGTGGGCGAAATAGGACATTGCCATTTAAGTTAACACCCTCTGACGAGTCAGATTGGCCACCTGTATAATACAGGCCACAAAGCTTCACCCAGTGAATCCTGCATCAAGCCTACATGCTTGTTTTGTTTTTCTAAAAGAAAAAAATAAATCTGATTGTAAGAAACTAGACAGTTTATTGAAACAAATTCAAGTGTGTTGTTAAAAGTGGAATGCCTACACAGGTAATTCCACTAGTATTCACAGACTCCTCACATGAATAAAAATCACTCATTTGAGAGGGCTCCAAGGTTAGGCCCAAAGTTGCATCTCCCCCTTGAAGTGGAGTCATCTACTGCTCGCTGTGACATGTTTGTGGATTATTTTGTGGATAAAATTGCTCGGATTCACCACTGCTTCGATGCCTCAATTAATACGTATGGGGAACTGGAGGTTATGGAAGCCTTGTCTTGTCCGGTTTTGTGGGATCAATTTCAGTCGGTGACACCCACTGATGCAGTTGGTGTTCTTGGGGCTGTTAGGGCCATATCTTGTTAATTTGATCCTTGCCCGTCCTGGTTGATTAAATCTTGCTGGGAGACAATGGGGTCGTTGCTGGCTGGGGTGGTCAACCCCTCCCTTCAGGAGGGCAGAGTGCTGGGCTGTCTCAGAGAGGCAGTGGTTTGGCCTCTGCTCAAGAAGCCATCGCTTGACGTTGACTCCTTTGCCAGCCATCAACCTGTCTCTAACCTTCCCTTTTTATGCCAAGCATTTATCCCTGATGAGTGTGTCTGAAAGATTATCAGGAAAATCTGGATGAAGCAGCCCCTTTTAGGGAACGCCTTTTAGCAGCGCCTTTTTAGGGAAGGTTACTGAACTTGTAGTGGCTCAGCAGCTGCAGGGATATCTTGACCGTGTCAGTTATCTGGACCCTTCTCAGTCAGGATTTCGTCCAGGGTATGGCACCGAGACTGCACTTGTGGCTTTGGTGGATGATCTGCGCCATGAAATGGACTGGGTTGTTCGACCCTGTTAGTTCTATTAGATATTTCAGCTGCATTTGATACAGTTGATCATGAGATGTTGGTGACGTGCCTGTGGGACTGTGCAGGGGTGGGCGGGACTGTTCTTGAATGGTTCCGCTCTTTCCTGACCAGAAGAACACAGCGAGCAGTTCTTGGGGTGATTTTTTCATCATATCGAGACCTCTCGTGTGGAGTCCCGCAGGGTTCAGTTTTGTCCCCTCTCCTGTTCAATGTATACATGCAGCCACTTGGTGATGTGATCAGGAGGTTCAGTGTGAGGTGTCATCAATATGCTGATGACACGCAGCTGTCTCTCTCTTTTTCTACAGACCCAGGCCCTGCAGTCTCGGTGCTTACTCTGTGTTTGACAGCTGTGGGGGACTGGATGAGGACTAACCGACTAAAGCTGAATCCCGACAAGACGGAGGTGATGTTGGTGGGTAAGGTGCTGAAGATGGTGGCCCCCGTTATTGGCGGGGTCTGCCCTATATTGGTATCCCAGGTACTGAGTCTGGGAGTACTCCTCCATGCGCAGCTCCGCCTGGACGTCCAGGTGGAGGCTGTGGCAAGGAGTACTTTTTTCTAATTACATTTGGTGCGATGGCTTCAGCCGTTTGTTTCAGGCTCTGACCTGGCCACCATCATCCATGCTTTCATCACCTCTATATTGGACTATTGTAAAGCACTCTACATGGGGCTACCCATGGTGACGGCTTGGAAACTGCAGCTGGTGCAGAATGTGGTGGCCTGTCTTCTGGTAGGACTGGTACGCCGGGAGCACATTACACCAGTGCTCCGCTCTCTGCACTGGCTGCTGGTGGTTTTCTGAGCCCGATTCAAGGTGTTGGTTTTGGTTTATAAAGCCCTAAATGGCCTAGGGCCTACCTATCTGCATTACTGCCTCACTCCCCAGGTGTTGGACTGACCCCTGCAGTCATCTGGGGGCACCTTGCTCGGGGTTCCCCGAGTCTTCCGGGGGGCCACGCAGGGGAGGGCGCTCTCGGTGGCTGCTCGACGGCTGTGGAACTCCTTTCTGGTGGAGACCCGGTTGGCCCCGGATCTCCCCTCTTTTCGGAGAAGTTGTAAAACCTGGTTGTTCCACCACGCATTTGGCGGGGGATATGGGTGAGGGGGCAGGTTGTTAGGTAGGGGTTATTTTTTTTTTGTCCTCCTTTTAGTTGTTTTAAATTGTTGTTTTAATGTTGTTTTAAGGTTTTGCGAATTGTAAGCTGCCCCAAGCTATCTGCGGCAGGAGGGGCGGGGTAGCAAAATTTTAAAAATAAATAAATAAAATAAATAAAATTTCTTACAAAACATGAGCCTCACACCCTTCAGAAAAGCATTTTATATAAAAGGTTGTTTCAGGGCTCTGGAATCATTTTTACTTACAGTGTCTTCAGTAATGTCACTCCTTTCTCCCACTAGCTTTGTACTTTTGTCAACAACCGAAAGTCCAATTATGGTATTGGGTTCAGACACACCGATTTTAAGGGAGACTTTCTCAGATGGCTCAGCCTTATCTTTGCTCCAAGACATTTTGATCTTTGAAAGAGAAGAAAATTATATTGGCTTAAATTACATGGTAATGGTTTGGGTTTCGCTTTCAGTGAGGAGTTTCTTAAGAGTGCTTTCAGATTTAGAGTACTTTTAGATGCCATGGAGAAAACCCTACAGATGTGGACAGCAGCAGCATGGGTTGGCTCAAGGTTGCCACATGAATTTCTGTGATATCTAAATGGACCTACCATGTGGTAACACTGGGAAATGCATCTACCACTGCTTGGCTTGGTGTTACCACATGGATCTGCTGAGGGGGACAATTATGTCTAAACATATCTTTTTGTGATGTCTGAAAGTGCCCTGTTTTCCTGTGGCAACTGACATTACCATGGATTAATTTGAACATATTTACCATATGGTTACCACTATGTTATTCTATGGTAATCTGCCATTTGGTAGCTAGCCATATCACAGATTTGGCATTCATGTGAACATTTGTGACCACCCTTCCAAGGATGTGCTGATTTGCCAATGTTTGCTATTTGTTTACTACTTCGAAACTTGAGGTTTGAAATTAACCTATAGTTATTAACGGTCGTTGTGAAATTGAGCTTAATGTGGAGAGAATGTTTCCCCATCACCATCATGTCAAGGGTTCTGTTTCTTTAGTCTACCATTCCTTGGAGCTTAGAGGTAATTGAAGTCACCATGGACTGATACACTTTGAATAAAAACAGACGTGTGGCCAATGGAACCGCTCCCTGGGCTGTCCCAGTGCAGGAAATAAAGGTCTACACTGCCTGGGGCACTGAACTGACATGCCCACAGCCAGGATGCTGTCTTGCTGCTCGCACAGCCTGGGTAGGACCAAGAACACAACAAACGTGCGGGTGGGCAGCCCTACCTGCGCCATGCTCCCAGTTCCCCACTTCCCACCAAGATGGGCAGCCATGGTGGCCAATGAGGTACAGCATGGTGGTGCCCAGCCCAGGGCAGGTATGCTGTGTGGGAACAGATATGCTAGCCCACTCTGGCCCTGTCAGGTGACTTCAGAGATTTGCCAAGGTCACAGCCCAAACTAGCCACTAACAAGGCCTGGGGCAATCTTAGGCAAACATCTGGCAGTGCCTACACACACATGCAGGTGGAACCCAGACTACAGTGGGTCAAACCAGGCCACAGTGAGTCAAGGCGACATCTGTTAGTTTCTACTTGGCCAACAACATCCCTGGTTCCACCTGGCTCCTGCAATAGTTACCACTGGTGTTTTACAATATGTAGTGGAGGGAAGTGAGAACACCACAAACTGATACAACTGCAGTCTCTCTGTATGAGTGGAAGAAATCACTTCAGGATTTCTAATGCATCCCATTACCCTGGAGTTCACATGCCATTTTACAGTTCCGGTATCACATTAGTCATTTAGTCCTTGTATTCATCACACAGAACCAAATTCTGGTATAAAAAACAGAGCAGTGAAAATTTCACTTTAGATTTGAAAAATTATTTTAAAGGAAAGATATGAAATGAGCTTCTCCAAAATAAATTCACTGTAAAAAATCTGAGCCATGGCTAGAACGTATTTGATGTGCACTGATTATTCCATCCTAAATATGCATCTGAGACTGTGTCACATGTTGACAAAGTTTCTGCTTGGTTTTGATTAAATGTTAGTTAGAACACTGCAATTCTATACATTTTGGTTTTGCCAAGTCCTTTCTTCAAATTGAAATGAAATGTTGGAACAGGCTTTAAATAACACAGAGAAGTAACTGATCCAATTTCCATTATAGACTTGATCCAGAGCACACTAAAGGCAATGGAAAGAGTCACATTGGCTCCAAAGGGTGCTGAATCAGGCCCGATATTTTTTCTTACAACTATATTTCTAGCACTGAGTTTTGACTACCAGTTACTTCACCTTCCTTGGTATTTTCTTTTTCAGTTTATTGGGCTTTTAAGAAAAGCATGCACCACAGCATATATATTGCACATGTAGGTGTCACACTTTGGGTAGAAATAGCAGCCTCCGACCATCTTACAATACCACGTTTTCATAACAATAAAACTGCTTGCTTCTGGGGAAGAAGGTGTATCATGAAGAGAGTGGAGGTTGCCTAATCACTTCACAAACAGGAGCCGAATCAAAAACCTCCTGATTTATTTTTGGTTCTAAAGAAAAGTGTTTCATATATTAAAAAAGAGAAGAGTTTCTACCAGTTATAGGATGGAAAAACTGACCAACCTTTCCTCTTAACAAAAAGAAAAAGTGAAGAACTTTATTTACATTAATGACCAAATCCTACCCTGACATACAAACCGAAAAAGCCAAAGTGTTGTAGCAGCTGCTTTCTCCCTGCTAAGGTTTTCAAGCCAGAGCATTCAGTTTCACATTGGGTAAAAACAGACATGACATGGGTCCGCTATGGCCTGCCTGGGCTGGGGAACTACTGCACATCTGTTCCCCAGCCACCAGATGTTGGCCTGGGACTGCCCCAGGCCTGGTAAGTGACTAGCCCAGAATGCGTCCCCTGGAAGATCCCGGGCGCACATTCCAGGCCAAGGGCCACCCAGGCGGGCCAACATGGGCCACAGCAGGCCAATGCATCTGTTCAGTCCCACTGCCATGGCTGGGTGCCATGGCTGTCCCTCATTGGCCACCATGGCTGCCAGTCATGGTAGGGGTGGGGTGCTGGAAGCAGGGCAGGGCCAGCCGCCTGCACATCTGTTTCGTTTCCCACCCTACCCAGGCCATCGGACAGTGGAATAGCTCTCTGGCTGCAGGCACATTTGTTCAGTGCCCTAAACCAGCCAGGGATGGAGCGGCTGCTGTTTCCCACCACACCCTGGGCCAGGGAGCCTCTGTGCCGGCCATATGTCTGTTTTTACCCAATAGCTGTATATTGGGCCCTCCTGAAAATGACCAGAATTGGACTATATAAGTTAGAGCTGCCCTCTTCTGGTTTATTATATTAATGTTTTCCTATTATGTCTTTGATAAAGGACTCAATGCAAAGTAAATAGAAGACTTCAGTCTCACAAAGTTCAGTTAGCTTTGGATGAGGCCCACTCATAATATTTTGCCTACGTGGAATTCCTCATTTCTAAACTATTGCTTAGTAATTAAGAAACAAAAGGAAAGCCATGTCAAATGCAAGCTGAATACTCTACCTTGTTTTTAAGGACAGGCTGAATAGGAACAACCACAGCATCATTTACAACTTCTCCACTGTCAGTAACATAGTAGACAATTATACAAGCCATAGGAGCCCAGGAGTTTTCTGGTGTTAGGGTAAAAGTTGTTGATCTCTTTTTACCGACAGCCACAATTTGTTCTTTAGATACTACCTGAAAGGGAAAATTAAATGTCCAGCTTAATCTATCTGTTAACAGGCTGCAATTTCAAATTCTCATACTCTGAAATTATTTTTAAAGGTAAGCTAGTAACCTGCTAGTAACCTGCAAAAGAGAGAATTATTTTTATGTCCTGTTTAAAGAGATATGGCCACTTGTCTTTTCTTAAGGTTTATGGACCATTAAAGAGGGGGGACCCATTTTAATCAGAAGGTGTAATATTTTGAGAGGCTTCTTTTTATTTTCTTTATACACCTAGAGCCAAAAAAAAAATATTTCTCTGCTTTTCTGCTAGTTAAAAGTAAAGATCAATTTTATAAAACTTCAACACTATTTTTTATATACACGATGAGAGAATTCTTACACAACACATCTAAGATATTCAATCAACCAGGGAAGACCAGATTGGACATACCTGTCATTTTTAATGTAAGAATAATGTTGAATCATGTGCCAACCTCTTTGGTAAACATAATTTTGGATTTCTTTAAATATCATGGAGGAATTTCAATAAAGGGCACAAGACTATTTATGTTTATATCAGATGGTCTTTAAAATTCTAAGGGATCACTTCTTCAGCTTTCTATGAATTGAAATCCATGCATCTGAACAGAGGTAAATGTCTTGGGAAAGGCCGGATTAACAATAATTTCCGGTTCTCATGAAAGTCTCGCGAGAATCGAGAAATGTTACCGAGATCATGACAAGATCTCAGTAACATTCTGAAATCTCACAAGAATCTCAAGGAAATTCAAAAAATGTTTGGCGCGTGTGCAAATGGCTGCTGTGGCTGTTCTGTGGCACAAAAGCCTTTTCCAAAATGGCGCTGGCAGCACTAACACCATTTTGGAAAATGGCAGCCATTCTGTGCATGTGTGGTACCGGTTGCACATGCACAGACCAGCCGTCCTTTAGGAAAAGGGCTGAACATGTGCAGAACTGCCCCGGCAGCTATTTTGTGTATGCACAGTGGGTTTTTAAAAAAGATTTATTTGCTGTGAGACAGCCGCCTCCTGTCCTCAGCAAACTCACCTCCTCAACTACCCCAACAGAGAAGCAGAGAGGCAGCAAGGAGTCCCGGTGCAGCCCCAGACTCAGAGAGAGACAGCCAGGTGAGTACAAAGTTTGAGGGTTTTTTTAACAAGTGCAGGGGAAGGACGTGTTTCTTGCTTTTCTCTGTGAGAGTCAGGGCAATTCTCAGCTCATTCTCATTTGCAAGAACAAGCTGAGAGCCCTGATTTCTGTTGAGAAAAGCGAGAATCTGAGAGGTGAGTATCAGCCCTTGTCTTGAGCATTATGGTTTAGAATGTGCCCTGACCATGTGTGTGTTCAGAAAGAGGACTCTTATACCGGTCCTCAGTAACAGGGTACAACTGCACTGGGCACAGACACTGCTCCTATAACCCCACCCCGCCATCACCTGGTTTAAACTGGGGTACCACAAAGGGAAAGCACAAGTGGCTCCATTTAAAAGCAAGAAGGAGTTGTCTCTGCAGAGTGTATTCCCATACAGCCCCAAGAGGAATAGCAGCTAGGAAGGGGGAAAAAATCTGAGAAAATATTACAGATTTGATTGGCCCTCTAAAATATTTCTTGGTGAAAACAAATCCGTTCAAAATCTGACCATATTTTCCTCTCCTTCCAATTCATATGACACTGAGGGAAATTTGTCCATTCTCAAAATACTTGAACTATGAGGGGAGGCACCCAATGAAATTAACTGGCAGCAGCAAATGTAGGGAAGTAGTTTTTTCACTCAGTGAACAATTAACCTGTGGAACTCACTGTCAGGGAATCTTGTGAGGCCCAACAGAATAAATGGGTACAAAAATGGACTGAATCATTTCTTAAAGGATTAGGTCCTTACACAGTTATTGGTCAAGTTGGTCAGGGGATGGGACCTCTGATTGTTGGGGTCCAGGAGTTAACAGCAGGAAACAGATTGCTCCATTATGCCCTGTTGTGCACGTCTCTCAAGCAACCAAGGCTGGCCACTCTTAGGAGACAGGATGCTGGGCTAAATGGACCATGGTCAGATGCAGTATGGCAGTTCTTATGTGCTTGAATCCTTTACAACATATGCAGAACGGTTATTACCATATAATTGAACTCCTTCATTTGTTTGTTGCTTCCAATACTCAGCTCAAAACGGGTCCCAACCTAGAGAAATAACATATTATATGTGTCAGTGACGAACATAGTAGTCTATTACTGTCAAAAGCAGTCATAATCTGAATGTGGTTTACCTTTATATCTTGGCTTTGCTTTTGTATCTGGAGGTAAGTCATGCTGGGGGAGTGGAATACATCATGTATTACTATTGCAGTTTCACTGTCGAGGAATCTAACCTGTAAAACAATGCCCCAGAAAAAGGCTGTTAAAAGGGTGATTAAATCTAATGAATGCTTCCATATACAGGCTTAACGAAAGGAAGGAACGGGGTGCAATTGTACCAGACCTCCACACTCAGAAGGGGACCCCAAGGTAGCATGTGTGTGAATGTGAATAAAGTACCCGTCACTCCGGAAATTGGCTCGACCAGCCAATAGGCAATGGCAATGGGGGAGGGAAGGGTGTTTGAGGGACCCCAGCATATGGTAGCTTTCAATGAGCTTCTCTGGATATAATTACATTCTAGAACCGACATGCACAACACTAAAGCAGCAAAGGCTGCCACCAATAGAAACTCCCCTGACTCAAACCCAGGAATGAAAACTGAGCCAACTAACAGTATGGTGAAGCTACCACACTCCACAGCGTTAACCCTGGCCCCTCGGTTATACCTTCGCTACACACTCATTTACCAAACTACAGCATTCATTAGCTGGGGACATTAGGTGTGGTGGAATGGACTGGGAAGGGAAGGTTTGTTGAAGGCAGGGATGTAAATCTTTCAGCACTATGAGAGAGAGAATAGCTTAAATCTATTCTCACTAGAAGCTAACATAACTCCAATGTTACTCCACTAAAGTCAGCAAAGTTACTGTGTAAGCCCTGCCAGTCTGAAACCCAGGCTACAATGAATCTGGATGGCTGCTGTGACCACTGACACCAAGGGAGCTGCTCACCACTTCAGATTCACAGCTACAGTGCTGGATCCTGCTCTCCTCGCAGCTGGCTCTGGGTTCTGACTTGCCCAGGCATCATGAGTGAGCACCCGTTGGCTGGGTAGATTTATGTAAAGGTCAGAGATTACAAGATGCATCCCAACATCAAGATGGCTGCTAGCTAGTTACCCTGGACAACAATGTGCCTGTTTGCTCTTATATGTTGCTTCCTGTCTATGTTCCTTCCTGCATTGCCTCAGATACCCATCCTGCTCCAGTGCCTGTCCTATTCTTGCTCATTGCCCCCCAACCCTGATCTTCCCTTAGTTCTTGTCTCCTGAGCCCTATAAGGGTGGGACATCCAAGACATTGGTAGATGTCAGGACTGGGGCCAAGGCAATGGTGTAGAAGCTGATGCAAGGATCAGAAACACAAAATAAATCCAGGGGTGGGAGGCCGGAGAAAGGATCAGAGGCAGGCTGAAGGCAAAGACTGGGAATGGGCAAGGCTGGGAGGAAGTGGTCCACCAAGCTTCCTGTAGTGGCTGCGTGGCCTTATAGCTGTACAGGCATCCAGTCAGGAAGCTGGAGGGAGGTGGAGGTGGCAGGAGGATGCAGGGCTTACTAGATAAGGCCTGGGCCTAAGACAGAGTACTGGTAGAGGCACAGTGGAGCCCATCACCTGAAATGCTTATTTAAGGCCTAGGTCCCTGACATACCGTAGCCTTATCCCAATCCTACCTGACTAACCAGCTGATGACTTAGTTCTGACTTCTTGGGGTTTGGCTTTTATTCAGCTCTGACTTCTGACAACTTGGATAATGACTTGGCTCAACCCATTAATGACCTGTGTTTGCCTCCAATCCTAATTCCAGCTCAACTCAGCCACCTTCCCAGTTCCATTTCATGGCACTGACCTCAGCCTTGGTCAGCGCCTGACAAAACACCTCATTTTACAATGGTGTAACGTAAGCCAGAATACAGCTCTGTCACTTTCTTTTTG
The DNA here is from genome assembly GCA_003113815.1 of Sphenodon punctatus. Lineage (NCBI taxonomy): Eukaryota > Metazoa > Chordata > Lepidosauria > Sphenodontia > Sphenodontidae > Sphenodon > Sphenodon punctatus. The sequence continues at coordinate 8,267,627 of QEPC01001041.1, read as the reverse complement.
TATTCCTTCTACATACTGAAAAATGGATAAAACAATCAAACTCAAACCAGCTAGAATCAAATTCTGTTTAAGAATCAGTCTTCATGCAAGTATTGATTCCATTCCATATTTTATCACAATACCCACAATATGTTCAAGATTCCCCCCAGACTAGAATCAGAAGTATGACAACATGGTCTAGACTAAGCGTAAAAGAGACATGATGCTGACCTTCTGACTACTTAGATGCTAAGCATTTGGGAAAAGGAAATATCTCTCCATATGTATGTGTATGGTGCCCACCACTCTATGCATTCTTACTGATACACATACATTCTATAAAACTTACTAGCGTAACTAAGGTCTCACCAATACAATTAATAAAATTAATGCAATTAATAAATAAAATAATAGTAATAAACCTAGAACCCATCGAAGGACAGGTCAATACACTCTTGATAAGCCACTACCCTCAGATTTTTAATTGTTAGATCTGTTACAGATGGCATGATTCATACAATACCTTAAGGTGAAAAGTTGATGTATTAACCAGAACAGGGACTTCAATCCGAACAATTCCATTTTCTGGAACAGTGTAGTTTAGGATTTGTGCCATCTCATTTTTCTGCTGATCAGTTCCATCTTCATACATGGAGAAGAACATGTCGTGAGAAACCGTCTCTGACTGTTTTGCAGTGATGGTGACGTTATTTCTTCTGTCTTCAGCTGTCAGCTTACTGTTGTCAGACCGTAATACTTTCAGCTATAAAACAAGTAAAGCGTCCAAAAGAAAGGCCAGAAACAGTAATCTAGGATTCATTCTGTGTAACTAGGAATTTTTTTCTGACAATTTACTTCTTTTAAAACATTTTTTTGTTGCACACGTTTGTGCAGCCTTAGCATTTTTTTCAGGACACCACCACTCAGGTATTCACACTACAAGTCTGGTGCCAACTTTTACTGAAAGGGAACAAAAAGAAATGGAACAGGTGTGATAGAAAACCCAGTCTTTTCCACCTTTGAAGATAATTCCTGTGAAACAGCCACTGCACCCTGCAGCAAATTACACAGACAGAGCACCAGCAACAAAAAATGTGAATACAATGCTTGAAGAAGAAGAAACAGCCAATACTGAAACGTGCATCCCTGTATGGAATAGATTTGTCAAAAAAATGACTTTGCATAAAACCCCCAATTTAGCACCTCCACTACACAACTTCCCTGTCCTATCTCCAACCTCCCAATTTACTGTAACCAAGTCAAGAACGTGTACCTGAGTTCTCGCATCCTCATGAATGTTGCATCCCTTGTCTCTCCCTCTGTTCCCCCTTCCCTGTCTCCCCTCCCCCTGTTTTTAGATTGTAAGCTCTCGGGCAGGGACCGTGTTTATCTTATTCTCTGTAAAGCACCAGGTACATAGCTTGCACTATATAAAAGCTTATAATAATAATAATTCTCCCCTCCCACACATAGTCCATGAATTTATCCCATGGCCACAAGTTCATCAATGCTCCCACCCCACTATGTAAGTCTATTCTTCCCAAACACCGCATTAATTTTACTTATATCTTCCACCTATTAACTGCCCTTCCTCTTTCAATAACCCATATGCAGGGACTCAGGTTTCTTGCATTTTCTCCATTGGTGGCAATGGAGAAAATGCAGTGAACATGGGTCCCTGCCCATATGGCTGCTCCGGCTGCTGCTGCTGCTTTTCATTGCCAGCTGCTGAATGCCCATCGGTTCCAACCCCAGCTACTTTTGTGTATTCCTCTGAAGTGAGATTTACAAGAGAAATAAGAGGCAGTAAAAGCCAGAGACACATGCTGTGAGTGAGGTTCAGAAGACTGGCATTAAATGCTCATGTTCAGCATTTGCAATTTGCCTGTCTAGATCCAAATTCTTCACAGCTTCAGCAATTTCTTTGCATCTGGCTCACATCAAATAGTCTGAAACCATTCTCCTCTTTAGTGCAATACAATGGTGCAATTATGGAAGTCCAGATAAATGCTGGTATTTCTCTGACTAAGATGGGAAAATATGAGATTTTTTCAGATAAAGGAGTTTTAGATAAAAGTAGAAACAAAGGTCAATACTCAGTTTCAGAAAAAAAGTTTGCAGTTTCCTACAAGTGTTAGATTACACTGATTTAAAAATTCAGCCTTGTTTTACAGTCAACTATATTTTGAACAGAATGAAAGAGTAAAGAGATCAAACCTGGTGGAATTCATAGAGACTGAGTGAAATCCTGGCTCCACTGAAGTCAATAAAAGACTCCAATTGACTTCAATGGAGCCAGAATTTCACCTTGCGTGTGAAAAATATTTTTCTCAATAATCCCAATAAACCATCCCCAAATATATCATCCAAAATAAACTCTACAGAATTTCCTTTCACTTTACAAATACCACTTTGGTTAAAATTGCTAATATGAACACCATGAAGTAGGAAGAGTTTTTAAAAATAAACAATTACATGTCCCCAACAGACATTTTGGATGAAAACAGGGAGCTGGAGCAAGCTGGAGTGTGGGGTCGCTCCATGGAGCACCCATGCAGCCGCCACTCGCTGAGTTGAGTGCAGCACCCCAACCAACAGGCTGGTGCTCCACTCCATCCCCACCTCCACCAAATTGTGGATGCTGCCCAAACCACTCTAGCTGCTGTTCCTGGAACTCTATGGTCCCAGAGCACCGGAACACAGACAAAGGCTGAATGTACCCCAATACATGGGGCAGCCAAGTGGACGCACCATGGCCCACCCCAATAGACAGGAGGCAGTCACAAGGAAGCACGGTACCTGAGGTTAGTCCACATAACATAAGCCTTACCCAGGATGACACCATGGGGACAATCCAGCAGCCTGCTTATGCCGACCCTGACGTGCAGCACACAGCCAGAACGCGTGCGCTCAGACGCGCACAAGGTGCCGCACACGCAGCACAGCCACGCAGGGCAAAAGTGCAACCCTGGCCTATGCAACCCGCCCTGTGTGACTGTGCTGGATTGTCCCCCATGAGTGGAATCCCTATGGCAGGTGGGTGGCAAACATATGGCAGTTATGTAATAGATGGGCCCATGGCCTGAAGCTGCTGCTGGCTATTTTGGGCTACTGTCACACCTGTTAACACCCTTTGGCTATGCAGTAGCATAAAAGGAGCACAGTTTTGTCTTCAAACATCATAATGTAATGGTGAGGAAACACTAGTTAAATAGAAGAACTTACAGTAGCTATGAAGTTCAGAGAAGGCTTGAGAACTCTTGGATAGTCATAAAATTCCAAATGGTAGTCATTCTGCCTTGGAAATACAGTGGTGCTTGCATTTTGGGAGATTCCTGTAGGAATAATTATACATGTTTTAAAGGCATGCTTTTAAACATATAATCCTTTTTTCCCCAAAGAGCAACAAAAAGATTGTATCTGCTATTTTTATTATTTTCAAAACTCTCTCATGTTTCCCCTCTTAATCCCAACTAACCACACCTTCTGTTGCTTTCACCATCCTTCCCACTAAGACTCTGTAAATTGGTAGTCTATATAGTTAGTTGCTCCTCATTCAGAAGCAAATACACTAACAGTAGAATTTCCATGAATTTTACTGCTTCCCTCCATATATTTGCCATGCACCCTGTAGACACTTGACCACAGCCCCTACTTCCAGTGATCTTGGATACACCCTTGTCTAAGGGAATAAGCCTACTACATTCACTGAAGTAAAGTTCATTAACATTAATGGTGCAGAATCAGAGTCTAAGTGGATAATACCATTAAAACACTTTGCATTCACCATATATGCTTTTTGGTGTTTTGTATGCTTTTCTGCACACTGTTTTGTGATGGCTTGATTCTCACACAATTAGTAATACCTGTAAGTGATTCTGTAACTACAGCTATAATTTCAGCAGGTCCTCTGTAAAGTAAGTCACGTTGATTCCGGGGGGTACTAGTTACGTTCTGCATCTCTAGGTAGTCAAAAGTGAAGTTTACAGCTCCATTTATCTGTAATCAAGAAAATAAAACCTCATTTGTTGTTTCTTTTAATTTTTTTAAACCAATAGTCAAAACTGAAAGCACATGAAATCAGAAATCCCATCCTTTCTGTGCTCCCTGAACCCTTCATCTTCTCCCCCAAATTCTCAAAGTACTTAGGAAATGCCATCACTAGACATTTCTAAAAGGAGATTTGTTGTGTTTTTTTTAATCATTCTTCCTCAATAACAGTCACTAAATATAGGGTCTGACTCTCTTCACACACCAGTGACAAAAGGAGTAGCTCCGTTTACTCAAATAAGTTACACTGTTGTGGAACCTATGTAGGTTAGGGGGGGGCGGGGGGAATTAAGACCCAACAGTCAACAAATACTAACCTCGGGTCAGTGGTAAGGAATTCCCAAGATCCTGAAAAAATGTTGTCACTATAATCTTTTACTTATACAGTGACATTTCAGTTTGCCACATTTAAACAAAAAAAGATACAAATGACAGATCCCCTGCCCCCCATTCAAGAAGCTTCCAGTTTAAATGACTGATCTTTTAAGATATGAGCTCCAGCAGAGCCATAATACAGCAAAAGGTGAAAACAAACTAAAAGTAAAGGAAATGGGAACTGGAGGGGTAGTATTAAAAGAGTGAAATATCATAAAATATTCTCATTTATAACAAAAGTCCCTTTGTGCTGGGCTCCATTTAATGAGGACACTGCTAATGCTTTAATTGTGACGAAGGATCTTTTCACGCAGGCGCCCACCCCCCTCGCACACGTGTGGGTGGGTGGGCACCTGTGCAGGGGGGATTGGTGGGCACCCGTGGGTGGGGGTGCATGTCCACTCCCATGCTCCACCCACCTCCACCCATCACCCACGCACAGAGCAATGGGCGCCAATGGGCACCAGACGTGGAGATGGGTGGAGGTCCATCAGAATGCACCCCCACGTCATACCGTCCACCCACCGCGGCCTGTGTGAAAAGGGCCTAAGGTTGTCTTTCCTATAATTGGGACAGTCACATAGGCCGTTTTCACATAAACGCCCCCTCCCAGACATGTGCGGTGGGGGGGGGAGCCCATGCAAATGCTGCAGTGGGTGGGTGGGTGGGTGTGCGTGTAGGGGAGGGGGGGAGCATCCGTGGGAACACCATGTGCAGTGGGGCTGCAGTACGTGCACGCTCCTGCGCTCCACCCATCTCCAGCCACTGCAGTCCATGTTAAAATGGCCATTCTTGGGATATTTTAATATCTAACTGGGCATTCCAATAAGGCTTCTATTGTACATGCACTAAATGCTAATAATCCCAGTCTCAAACACCTACAGCCTGATATTTTTGGGACAGAGGAGACCTAAGATATTTTATGCATAAAAACACACACACACACACACACACACACACACGATCTTGTTAGTTCCATTTGCACAAGGGAAGTAGGAGTAGGATTCTGGAGTACTATTTTTAATTTTAATTTTATTGAACACTGAAACTGAATATTAAATTTAGAGGAAAAATGAGCAGTACAATGGTGTTAAGTAAGTCTAGGAATAAAATAAGTAGTAAGGAGCTATTGGAACAGGGAGAAGTATGGCACTTAAATCTAGAGAGTATGATCCAATCCTTTGCAAGGATTTTGCAAAGAATAGGATAGGTGCAGGGCAGTGGGGAAGGAGAGAAAAAAAATGAGGTATTTCCAGTGGTGATTGACTGTATAGTTTTTTTCCATAGTTTGGGTTTATTCCAAAAGTTTATTTTTTCAGCATACTTTCCTCCTGATGCATAGAAGAAAAGTTTTTAGATGCAGTAAGTACACCACAAATTGTCAACACCCAACTCACCTCCAATACTTTAGTAATATTTCTCTTGCTCCCCCAATAGGATAAAGGCAGGCAAGTAATTGTTACATTTCCTTTCACTGACTTTCCATATGTATACCTAAAACAGGCAAAGCAAGAACATAGGAACAATTATCAAACAGTTTCAATTCCTGAAGAATTTTCAAAATATTTTAAACCATCCAGAAGTATATCCTCTGGCATTAAATATAGCTAGAGCACATTTGTCCTTTGAAATATAGCCCTTGTAAAGGTGAGATACATTTTTGTCCTCACTAATGGTCTGATCCAAAGCTGAATGAAGTCAATGAAATGACTATCCAGTAACTTCATACTAACTTGTCATAGTAATAGTAAATTTCATTGCAAAGCCATAGGCCTTGACAAAAACTATACAACCAAACATAAAACATATAACAAAACCACACACGTGATAAAACAAATAATGCCAAAATAACACAAATATTAAAATCAAATATCCCGAAGTACACGGAGCATACCAGCATTAACTCTAAAATCCTACCAGCATAGCTCTTCCCAGAGCTCACCCACAGCAAAGGTTTGGCCCCTGAATGAAAACAAGGATTAAAATAAACCCACCTTAAGTCAATTAAGGTATCAATAAAGCATTCCCTAGGCTGTTCCTCCTTATTCCTTCTGCCTTAAATGCAAAGACTGCCAATTTTAACAAGGTGTTAAGAGTCATTTTGAGAAAGGAGTCAAATTAGTTCCTCGCTTGATATGAAATTCTGGAAACTCCACAGTCTGGTGGGCAAATATCTAGCCTTAAGATGTTTTGTCCAGGGCAGTCGAAGACATAGGGTAATTTCAGACTTTACAAGACCACAGTCAACCACAGTGAATCCCCTGTGGTGGTCATTTGTCCCGTAACTTCTGATGCAAGTTCCACCAGAGGTTCACCACAGTGAATCTCTGGCGGGAATCACATTGACCACGATTCTGGACCTCCGGCTGCCCGGAGGTCCAGAATTGTGGTTAGCTGGACCACAATCTGGGATCGGCCAAATGTAACGTCTGTTACGTTGGCCCATCCCCGATTGTGGCCCTGACCGCGATGCGGGATCGGGCGCAGCAGCTGGATTGGCCGCTACGCCCGCCCGCCTCCCAGAGAGGAGCAGGGGGAGCAGGGCTGTGCAGCCCCACGTTGCACCACGCAACCCCTCCCCGATCCCCTGTAGGAATCAGGCCAGCACATCTAAAGGACAGCCGGGCTGATTCCTGTCCAGGATCCAAAACAGATCCCGAACCGTGGTTCAGCATGGCAGGCCAAATGGCCCATCACGTCTGAAATTACCCATAGTGAACTATGTCCTCGACCACTCCAGTTCCACAAGGGCACAATCCACAATTCCATAGGGTACCATTTCTCCTACCCTCCACAATAGCTATAGGCATCTGTTCCAGTCTCGACATACAAAGAGCCATGCTCAGGGTTTTACTCATTTCAGTACTGAGATCTCTCTCACATCCAATCTGATTTTTCAAAACAGATATGATGGAGCTATTCTTGAGACACAGATTGCAGCAATATCATCTTGCCAAGAGATATCAGGCGTTGGACAACTAAATCCCTTTCAGCTGTTCAGAATAATCTATTGTCATTGTCCAAATAATATCCTAACCCAGTCTTACAAAACAATGCATTTACTGATTTAAGCCATGGCGACTGTTGGGAAAACACCCTACTAGTATCTTCCAAAAAGCACATTTTTATGAATCGAGAAGGAGATGCTGCCAGGTCCTTAAACAAAAATTTGATCATGTTTATATTTATAGTTGTTTTCAAATTAACTAAACCTTACTCAAGCTGCAAAAAAGCTGCTGGTACCGAGGGAGGAAGTCGAAGTAGGGACCTAAGAGATTTATTCTGTGGTATATTTGTATACTGTTCTGCTGCAAAGATGCAAACCTTGGAACCATATAAAATTTGTGAAATAACCTTGGCCCAGAAAACATTCAAAAGCTCCGTCATAGCTTTCTTAGGATAGATATCATGAACCCTCATGACTGCAGAGGTGGTTTGGAGGGTCTTAGTCTTCGAGAATTGTAGATGTTTTTTCTAGTGATCTGATGAACATAGCAAGAATCCTAGGTATCTATATTCCCTCACTGTTTGGAGTCTGATGTTATCTATCAGCCACGGAAATCACCTAGTTGAAACCCAATATGCAATTTTTGTCTTGCTGTGGTTAATAACCAATTTGTTCTTGGTACAAAGTTCTGCAAATCTAGACAGGGCTCTTTGGAGCCCTAATGGGGTCCTTGAAATAATTAAAGCATCATCCACAAACATCAACACTCTAACTGGTGTATTCAACAATTTAGGGGGATGGAAATCGGGACTATCCATATCCCTTATAATATCATTCACATACAAATTAAACAAAGTTGGAGCCAGGACACAGCCTTGGCGTATTCCTACATGCATAAAAAAAATTGTCCGTCAATTCCCCATATCGGACCCATGCCCACATATCCTGATGATAGGCAATAATTTGTTTGACAAGCACAAGATCTAACCCCAAATTATGTAACTTCAACCATAAGAGGCCTCTATCAATTGTGTCAAATGCAGCTTTTAGATCGATATAAGCAACATATAGGGCACCCTTAATTGTTTTAGTATATTTATGATGAATTTACTGGAATGAAAATAAATTGTCTATTGTTGCATAATTGTTCCTAAATCCTGCCTGAGCTTCTGAGAGTCAATTCCCACCCTCAACCCAACTTTTAATATGCTGAAGAAGGTGTTGACCAAAAATTTTACAGGAAATATTCAATAAGCATACTACATACTACTAACTTCTACTTTTACAAAGGTGGGGGTAATTTTCAGAATCCACATTTTACACAGGGTGAAACCGAAACAAGTTCATGCTCTGGTCATCTTGTTCATGCTCTGGTCATCTCTCGCCTCGATTACTGTAACCTCCTTCTCACTGGCCTTCCCCGGTCTCACCTTTCTCCCCTCATCTCTGTCCAAAACTCTGCTGCCAGGGTCATCTACCTCGCCAGTCGCTTCGACCATGTGCAGCCCCTCCTCTCTTCGCTTCACTGGCTTCCCCTTCCTGAACGAATCCTGCACAAGCTCCTAGTCTTCACCTATAAAGCTCTTCACAACCTTGCTCCCCCCTACCTCTCTGCACTTATCGCCCTCCATACTCCAGCCCGTGCACTTCGCTCCTCCTCTGTCCCTTCTCTCACCCTTCCACGCCTTCCCTGCTCCCCTAAGCGCCTTCGTCCCTTCTCACTTGCTGCCCCCCATGCCTGGAACTCCCTCCCTGTCCACATCCGCCTTGCCCCCTCCCTTCATACCTTCAAATCTCTCCTTAAAACTCACCTCTTTCGCTCTGCTCTGTCTGACTCTTTATCCTGCTGAGCCACTATTCCTATACCTACGATCGGTTTACCCTTATCCTTGCAACATGGACCTGCCTGCTGTCATTCTCATCGTAACCAAGCCAAGTACGTGCACTTGAGACCTCGCATCTTCATGAATGTTAGACCCCTTGTCTCTCCCTCTGTTCCCCTTCCTAAGTCTCTCCCCCAGCTCCTGTCTCTCAGATTGTAAGCCCTAGGGGCAGGGACCGTGTCTATTTGATTACTTTGTAAAGTGCCAGGTACACTGCTGGCGCTATATAAATGTTTGTTAATAATAATAATAATAATAATAATAATAATAATAAGTGTCTTGACATAGCTATGACATCAAAACATAGTGATTATTGTATTTATATTTATACTTATTTTTATATATATTTTAACTGCTGTTCTGAGTCGCCCCGAACTGCTGTGGCAGTTGGGGGTGGCTAGATAAATTGAATGAAATAAACAAACAAACAAACAAAATAAATCAATCTATGGGATAAAGAAAGGCAAAACCGAGATCTCCCAACTCCCAGTCCTGTGTTTTAACCACAAAACCACCCTCCTCCATATGAACAAGTCATTCTGATAAGCACACTTCAGAAAAGTACCCACCAAATGTACATGCTCCCTATATCTTTCTTTCAGCTCCAAGAGTTCAAGATAAGTACTGTTATGAATACTTGGAGATATATACTCCAAAAGTACTTCCCAAAAAAGCATTCAACATAAAAACAGACATGCGGGCTCTCCGACCCGGCCTGGGAAACAGCAACAGCCACTCACCGGTTCAGCGGGAAACACTGAACAAAGCATCCCAGTGCCTGCATGACCCAGGTTGGGGAAGGGTGGAGCAAGAGACATGAGGGTGGCTTGTCCCACTCTGCTCCAGCGCCCTGCCCCCGCCACGGTGCCCTCCCCAGCCCGCAGCAGGAATGGCGGGGCTGAACAGATATGCTGGCCTGCTGTGGTACGCATGCCTGCTGTGGCCCATATGGGTAGCTCTTGGCCCAAAATGGGGGCCCAGGACCCATTCCAGGCTAGCTACACACCCACGCCAGGGCCATCCCGAGCCAACATCTGGCCACATGGGACCACACGTGGTGAGTCCTGGGCCAAAGCAGGCCATAGCAGGACCACGTTGCATCTGTTTTGACCCATTATTTTGAAGCACAGCTTTCAGTTCAAAGTTCACCCAAAGTCAGGCACCCACGATTACTGCATTTTTTGGCAATGGGGAAAACGAAGTGAATGCAGGTCCCTGCACAAAGTATACTCACACTTACTGAGTAACCCAGGAGAAATTCAAGCAGAAAAGGCCTTGCATATGTCCTATCAGAATACCTTCATGTTGCCATAGAAGGAGATAGGTAATCCCAAAACAAAACAATTTCTCAACAGCATATGTACAAATTTTGTCCCGGTGTGAAAAGCTCAAATCAGTCACTAACCAAAAAGAGTCTATTAAAAATGCTGTACATAACCCATAACCAATTATTAATCATGCTGTATGTAATCCTCATTTTGCAAATGTTTTACAGCAAAAACAGTCTCTTTTTTGCCTCACACAACTCTTTAGTCCTTTTCAAATGGATGCCCCCCCCTTGTACATGTGTGCGGGTGGGGGTGGGGCGTCCATTTGAACGCCACAGCAGGTGCAGGGGGGATGGGTGAGCATCCATGGGGATGCTGTGGCCTCTGAGTGGGGGGGGGGTGCCCTCCTGCATTCCACCCACCTTCACCCATCACCCATGCAGAGAGCAACGGATGGCAATGTCGGATGTTCCGTGCGTGGTTGATGGGTGGAAGTGGGCAGGGATCCATGGGAATGCAGCCCCACACACTGCGCCGCCCACCCATCCCCACACACCCCCACCCCTCCGCACCCATTAGAAAAAGCCCTTTGTGACACAATCAAACATTTTTATCCTGAGACTTCTGCTATCAGCCCTGCAAAGTAGTTCAGCTCTGACTTTTTACATGTCTGAGAAAGGGTCCTCCGTGGTCCAAAAACATGAATACCCTTACCAGCAGAAGTTGGTCCAATGAAAGGTATTATCTGAACTACTCTTGCACTTAGGACCAGGACAGTAATCACTGTCTCTCTAGATCAGTACTAGAGTCGTCCTTCTATTTGCTTAATTTGCCACAGCTGTATACATTTTTATATCAAATCATGGGGGAATGATTTTGAGAAAGGCTGGAAAAAAATTATAGGTCTACATGTTCTCTTTCATTAGTTCATACCTATTTTTTTAAAAGCCTGGAAGAATAACCAGGAAGAAGTAAATTTATCTTTTTCTTTAAAAAAAATCTAGATATTCTACAACGTAAACATAATTAAAAACAGCACCAAATCTAACCTTTTCAATTTTGATCTGAAAGTTAAACAGACACAGTTTTAAAATGTCAATAGGAAACTTAGTCCAATCACTATGGAGCACAGATAATAAAGGTTTTTGCACCACATGTTTCCAGATTATATTTAAAACAAACCAATAAATCAGCAGATTCAAACCTAAAAAAAAGTAAAGGAAATTAAAGAGAAAAAGTCAGGGTGTGACTCTGTGCCAATGTTATTAATAAACCTGTAAGCAAACACTTTAAGTACTTTGTAATCAATATGAAATTACGCTGGCAACCACTAGGGAGATGTTAAAGCTGAAAAGCTGGAAAAATATGATCACACATTCTACTTCCAGAGAGAATTTTGGCAACAGCATTCTGCATCAGCTGCATTCTTTCAGATCACAGGTTGGAAAATACAAATATAATCAACACTAATCAATCCAAGAAAAGAAAATGTCATGGGTCAGCATTTCCAAGGCATTCTTTTCTCAAAATCTTAATATTACATGGGGGATCCAAAGAGAGGCACTGGCATACAAAACGCTCTTCAATTAATAAAAATATGTATGGAATAATTATGTTATAACAAAAAAAAATCACTAGGGAATAATATGCCATGCCCAACTAGGACCAGCAAATGAAATTTCAGCACTGTTGAGATTCTGGCTCATAGAATTCTGCAGCATCCCAACTGGTTCTGTGCAACATTCATTATTATTATTATTAACAAACATTTATATAGCACCAGCAGTGTACCTGGCACTTTATTCATTCACAAGGTAAGCAGAAAAATAAGTAAATCTGTGTACAGAACCATCTGTCAGTGGGAGGGGGTAGGAAGGGAAGGGAACACAAGGGTAAGGGTGCCCACACGCTCCGAGGGGGCTCAAATAGCTCTGTTTCAACACTCGAGGCTCCCAGTTGCCCGTCAGGACAGTATGTGGGCCGCTCAGTATGCTTTCGCACCAAGAGCTTCGGCCCCTATCATCATAGGGCACAGAGCAATTCAAAGGGAAAAGGCTCACGCATGCAT
>QEPC01001041.1:8204730-8227436 GCA_003113815.1 Sphenodon punctatus | reverse complement strand
CATGAATGTTAGACCCCTTGTCTCTCCCTCTGTTCCCCTTCCTATGTCTCTCCCACAGCTCCTGTCTCTCAGATTGTAAGCCCTAGGGGCAGGGACCGTGTCTATTTGATTACTTTGTAAAGTGCCAGGTACACTGCTGGCGCTATATAAATGTTTGTTATTAATAATAATAATAAAATAATAATAATGCAGTCTCCTTATTTTCCCAGTGCCTGTCAGCTGTGGGGACTTGGATGAGGTTGAGCCATCTGCAGCTGAATCCTGACAAGATTGAGGTGATGTTGGTGGGCGAGGGCTTGGGGGGCCTGGGAGTGGTTGAAGTTCCTCTTGTTGGGGAGGTTCGTCCTCCCATGGTCTCTCTGGTGCGGAGTCTGGGTGTGCTCCTCGATTCACGGCTCAGCCTGGAATCTCAGGTTGTGGCCATGGTGGGGAGTGCGTTTCGGCAGTTACATCTTTTTCAGCGGCTTCGGCCGTATCTCTCAGACTCCGACCTTACCACTGTCATCCATGCCTTCATCACCTCAAGGCTGGATTACTGCAACGCGCTCTACGTGGGGCTGCCAAAGAAGTTGGTCCAGAGGCTGCAGCTGGTGCAGAATGCCGCGGCCCGTCTCCTCACAGGGGCAGGCCGCAGAGAGCACATGACACCTGTGCTCCGGGCCCTGCACTGGCTGCCTATAAAGCACTGGGCCAGGTTCGGGGTGCTGGTTTTGACCTTTAAAGCCCTTCATGGCCTGTGCCCTGCTTATCTGCGGGACCGCCTCACTCCCCATGTGCCCGTACAACCCCTGAGATCGTCTGGGGGAGCCTTTTTGGAGGTTCCCCAGGCAAGATGGGTGGCCACCGATGTTAGATCTTTTTCGGTGGCTGCCCCTGTGTTGTGGCAGAGTGAGTGTGTTTGCTGTGTTAGTCCCAAAAATAGGTTGTAGAGACAAAGAAGTGTAGAGATATCTTTTATTGGACCAACTTGCAAACTTGCAAGGTTCGAAAGCTTGCAAACCTCCACCAACCTAAGTTGGTCTAATAAAAGATATCTCTACACTACTTTGTCTCTACAACCTGTGCTGTGGAACTCGCTCCCGGAGGAGGCTCAGTTGGCCCCCCCACTCTCCTGTCATTTTGACGTTTAAGTAAGACCTGGCTGTTCTGCCAGGCCTTTGGTGAGGGGTGGGGTTGGTTTTCTCCCTGCATATGGGATTTTTAAACTTTTTTTATTGTTTTTATTTTATTATATTGCTGTTCGCCGCCCTGAGCTGCCCAGTGGGCAGGATAAAAATATTTTATATATAAATAAATAAATAATGGGTTGGGAAAGTGGTGGAAGGGAAGATTGCTTCGAAGACCCTTCCTGTCAGAGAGTTTCTATTGCAACCCCAAACTTTGTTACTTTCACCAGAGGGTTTGGTTTAAAATAAGGAGCAGTAGCCTTGTCAGTTTCACCTGCTGGGGAGTTTACTTGGCAACTAGAGCAACCAGCCAATGAGCTCTCCTTTCAGTCCCAGCTCTGTCACTTTCACCAGCCTCCTCAATTTTATTGAACGGGTGTGTGGAGGGGGGAGAATGATTTGAACACCCTTCCTCACCAGAGTTTCTCTTACAGCCCCACTCTTTGTTAGTTATGTGCCTAAAGGAGTTCTATCCAACTCACATAAAATTCCTCAATGTACATAACTACAAACAGTAGACATTTTTAGACACATGTTAAAGTTCCGGAGGATAGTCTGCCATGGAAACCAAGTGACCACAGCTGCCTGGAGCAAAGGAGTTTACCAGGAGAACCTTTTACACACAAAAGTTCTGGGAGAAGTTTCACACATAAGTTCAAAGAGCCAGATGTTTAAGATTTGGGTGAGTGATTTAGACACACAGAAAGTTACAGCAAACATCCAGGAGAAATGGGTGTCTAAAAACACCCACTGTCTCTCCTAACTCTATCCCTTCTTCCAGCAAGCTTCTCTTTCAGTAGGGAGGAGGAGGAGTTTACCCTTGCTTTCAATTTCACCTTTCTCTGAGTTGTACTGACATCTAGAGGACATTTTACAAATCCCCCCATTAATTTTGCATTTCAATTAAGTGTACAGAGTAGCAAATTTAAATTCTCAACATATACTAGTTTTCATCCAAACGGACCAGTAAGGGCTATGTATTTTATTTGCCGGCCAGCAAGACCATAGGGGAGATGAGCGAGATGGAATCTTGTCCATTGAGTTGCAATAGCTATTTAACACCACCATAGTCAAACTGAGGCCCTTTTCAAATGGGCCACAGTGGGTGGGGGGATGGGTATGCACCTGCTATGGGTGGAGGTGGGTGTGCACCCGTTCTCACGGGTAGACACCCTTCTCCAGCCATCTCCACGCGCAGAGCAATGGGCACTGGAACCCGTTGCTCCGTGCGTGGGTGAAGCGCAGGAGCACGCACACATCCCCCACGGGTGCCATTCCTGCAGGCGCCCACCTATCCCCCCTGCACCTGCCGTGGCATTCGCATGAATGCCCCACCACTACCACCACACCCATGGGGGAGTGGGCCAAGTCCCAGAGTCAACACAGCCTTTTTCAAGATTATCCTGCAATGCATGAAATTGCCCTTTCCATTCCTTCTTCTCATTCAGATTTCACTGGAAACAAAGCAGGCATCTCTCCTGCTCAAACTTACATGGCCACTAAGAGTTGTTTTGATAGGAGTGCTGTGTGTGTTTTGTGCCAGGTTGATTCTTTAATTGCTTCCAGTCTTTAGGGTGACAATGAATGGTGTCCTCATAAAATACATAGCCCTTTCTAGTCCATTTGGATGAAAACTAGTATATGGTGAGAATTTAAATTTGTTACTCTAACTCTAAAACTTAAATGAAATGCAAAAGTAATGGGGGACGGGGGAGAAATGCACTAAGTGCTGGGGGACGGGGGAGAGCGGGGGCAGGGCACACCGCTCTGACTGAGCGCTCTCTGTCTCTGGCGGCGGCTGAAACTGACATTGGAGCACCACCCTGCTCTGACTACTCAGAGCAGCGCGGCGCTCCGATGTCAATTTCAGCCGCCAGCAGCGACAGAGCAGGCAGACAGCGCTCAGTCAGTGAGCGCTAGCCTCTGCCTGCCCCGGACTCCCTTCTGGGACTCCAGAGTCTGGAGTCCCAGAAGGGACAAACTTAGTCTGAACGCGAGCCGGGCGGCTCAGCATTCAGACCAAGTGCGCCGCTATGGGAATGAAATTTCCCTGAGCGGCAGCTTTGCATTGAGCCCTAGGGGCTCAATGCAAAGCCTTACCTGGGCGTTCAATGGAGGCGCTTGGCGGCGATATGTGCTGCAGCGCGCATGCTTGAACTGAGTTGAGCATGCGCTCCGCAACACATCTCACCGCTGAGCGCCTCCATTGAACAGGGAGAACTAACTGCCAGTGGTGCCAGCAGCCAGTCCCTGGGACCCCAACAGCAGTGAGTAAATGCGCACGTGGGGGGGGGGGCTCGGGGAGCAGAGGTTGGGGGCCTGAGATGGAGGGTGTTGTGGGGACAGACAGACTGGGGGGATTTGGGGGGGGAGGGTGTCGTTCTGTGTTTGCATGAAGACAAAATGGCCTCTCTACTCATGCTTGGATTAGGTTTAAGACTCGGGTTCAATTTATTTGATCCTGCCAGTTATTTTATGTTTATCTTTTAACAATCAAATTGTTTGTATCGTAATTGTAATCGCTATATAGAAGGCGATGGCTTCTACTTCTAGATCACCAGTGCCGATTTGTTTCTTGTTCTCCTTTTGAGATGTTTATCTTGTATTCTATTTTAAACTTCTAGATCCTGTGCTTGATTCTACGACCTCTTGAGGCAGTGAGCTTTGTTGGTTACCTACATATCACACATATTTTTGCAAATATGCCTTCCTAATCATTTGCCTGCTTCATTTAGAGACCAGAATAGTGTGCTTCCTACTTTCAATTCAATTTTTTTTTATATAAGCTATTTTACTTTAAACCCTTAATTTTAAATACCAATCAAAGTAATACATTAAGTGTCAAACTCAAACTGAAAACAGAGGATGAAAAACAAACTTTCATTTTGAACATCTTCGGTTCATTGCTAGTTTACACAATCATTAAGCCACTTTTTCTAGGACTTGGTTGTTTTTTCCCCCCACCTGATGGCCCCTGTCCTAAAATGAGCTGTACCCTATGATTAATTATGTACCCCATGACTATTAACTACAGTATGGTTCCTCATGAGTTCTGAGATCTACCTGTGTGGAGCCTGCTTGTGTCATGACAAATTTAGTTATTTTTCTAAGCTGTGGACAGGGAGGACCCTTGTTCACGGCATTCTCTCTATTAACACCAATGGAGAAAATGCAGTGAAAATGGGTCCCTGGCTATAGGCAATTTTACTCTTTAGCAGAAAGGAGCTAACAACCTTGTGTAGAATTCAAAATAATTAATACTTACATTTACTTGCACTTGTATGGACCAGTCACCAAGCAGAGGGCTTGCTGATAATTTAAATATTTTGGACACCATACCCAAGTCACCTTTTTCTGCTAGCCACTGTTGAATCAAATTCCCTCGGGGATCCTACAGAAAGACACGGCACTGCTTGTTAAAACACAAACATAATTAGTAGCATGGCCTGCTTAGAAATCCATGTGACTAATACTCTACCACATGTTCAAACTACACAAGCTGATTCCACTTCACTGCCAGATTCCTAGTTTCTACTTACCCGAATGTATATGCTTAGAGAAGCTGTGTAAGGTTTAAGATCGGGATATACAGTGACAATCCGAAACTTCACTTCTTGCCCTGGCTTATACAGAGACTTGTCCGTCTGGATGAAGACAGAGATGCTCTTGTGTTCAAATGACAAGCTGGAGTGGTTAGAAAATAACAGCTGACCCTCTGCATGGCCTTTTACTAGTAACTCATAGCTATCTGGAGCACTGTTCAAAGGTAGCTGGGAAGAAAAGGAAAACTGAGTGTTATGGTCTCATAAATAAAATATAAAAAAGCATTTGGTGGGTGGGGATAAGGGTTGGGTGGGTTGGGTGGAGGGTTTGGGGGAATAGAGGGACTGGGGTGGGTTGGGGGTGGGAGGAGGGGAAAGGTTGGGGGGGGGTGTCAGGGCTTTTATGCTGTTTTATATTCTTTATATGCTTTTTATTTGTTTTGTAAGCCGTCCTTAGCCATTTGGGAAGGGTGGGGTAAAACTGGAAAAATAAAATAAAATAAATTAATTAATTAAATAAATATGTATGTTCAGAACCGTACAAACAAGCAGGGAGTGCTGATTTAGTAAACATTTTTCATGTACTCACTTATAATGAGTAAGCAGGTTACCAGGCCATGCTTTGTTGTGATACCTTATAATGAGTAAGTCAGCTGATTTGAGTTTACAAATAGGAAAGTACTATTTCAGTGCAAAAACAACATCATCCTTTAGACCAGGAGTGGGGAATCTCTGCCCAGCAACTGTTCTTTCTATATGGCCCCTTCCCAAACAATTCCTGGATCTGGCTTGTAGATCCAGTCCCTGCCGTCAAAGCACTGAAAGAGCGAGCTCAGGGGAAGGGCGTAGAGATAAGAGAGTGTACAAACAAAGGATATATCCATGATCTGGTCTCTCCCCTTCCTGCCAATATCCCCTTGAGCCACCAACTCCTATCTGGTGCATGGAGCTTGTTTGAATTTTCAAAGTGGCACACAGGAGGGGAAAGATTTCCTGCCACTGTTTTAGACTATGTATTTCTCTCAGAGTAGTCGTTTTTGGATAATGCATTGGTAAATACTTTTCCACAGTTACCTCATTCTAGAGCTGAAGCAAGTATTTATGTCAGATATTAATTTCGCAGCTTTCTAAATGGAAGTTTGAATTTCTGGATGAATCTAAGATTTGCATATGAATTCATTTTTCAGTCCTTCGGTATTTGATGTTACGTAGCTTATTTATATAAGCAGGGATAGGTTGGCATCTAACTAAAATCAAAATATCTGAACTAAAACTGAGGTTGAACTAACCAAGCTTGACGTTCCCAGAGGATGCAAATCTAAATATTCATTAAAGGAAGTGAATACTCAGATTTGATGTGCAAACAGAATACAAAAGCCCTACTCATTTCTGCTCCACTTCATCCTTCAAATATGTGTACTGGGGGAGCTTCACCTTCTCCACATGGTCTTCTCTAGGGGGACAACCTATTTGTTGAGTAACTTAGCCACCTGTAGAGCCAACATCCACACTCTACAGTAGTCTGTGTAGGGTAGGTATAACTTGGATTCTAAAAGCATGCCATTTCTGCTATTATATTACCTGCTAGTTTTCTCAGAGCTTGAATATAGGATGTGCCCTTTTAAGTAGATCTTTATCTTATTATTGCCTGCAAACAAACCCATTTCAATGTAAGCAGGAAATATATCTGAAAGACCACTTCTTCCCTTATTTTACATCAGAGGCCAGCTGGCAGCACCCTCTTGCATAAACCATCTATCGGTCAAGTTCACACGGTTAGGACGCACACACAAAGGGATTCTCAGTGGCTGCCACACAATTTTGGAACCTCCTTCCCCCAGAGGTTCATTTAAAACCCGAGCCTGGGCATTTTCTGGAGGCAACGTAAGACTTTCACATATGGTCAGGTATTTGGCACTTAGGGAGAGGGTTTGGAGAAATTTGGGATACATGGTTTTAATGGGTTTTTATTGTGTGTTTTAAAATATATTTTATGCATTGTAACCTGTCCTGAGCCCTCAGAACAAGTTTGAATATAAAGATAAATTATAGCAAGAGCAAATGGTGAAATCGATCTGGAATCAACACCCAAGCCACTGAGACAACCAATGTTTACTTTGTGGTGTATTCAAAGTGTAGAGCTGCCCTGCCAGCCTCCACCATTCCACTAGCCGAAACACTCCCTGCCAAGCAGCTGATGAGTGGCAGTAGCAGCCCCTTTCTTGCCCATCCACAGCAGCCTCCACCCCAACCCTGTCAGGGGAAGCTGAGGCTGGTGCTTTCACAGGCAGCTGGGGAGGGTGCGGCTACTGCCACCCATCATCAGATTTTTTTGCATCAGCATTGTTTTGACACCAAAAAGCTTGTGGCGGCTTGTGCATTGGGGTAATGGGGCTGGGACCCACTAGAAAATCCACTCCTATGGATGAACTGCTGGCACATTGCTGCTGTCACCCGAGAACTTGGAAATCTGGGGCTGGATCCAAGCTATCCCAGGCTGTTTAGGGCAGCTGCAAGCAAGCTCCATTCTGCTCCTGTTCACAGCTGTCCTGAGCACAGTGATGTGGGTAGCGTGCATAGAAGGGTTAAAGATAAATCAGCCCTCTCTGCACTCCTCCAACAGGGGTTAGCTCTTACAGCTGCAAGCAAGCTCTATTCTTTGCGGGCAGTTAGGTGTGCGAGAGAGTGGGGGTTGAGGGGATGTACTGCAACCCTCCCACCAGGGCTGGCCTTAAAATTTGCTAGGTCCAGGGCAAAGATAAAATGCGGTTGCCCCTGGGGGCCCCTCTCTAATTTGGGGCACCCTCTGGAGGGCCCTAAAGGTGGACATGTTTGGGATGCACTGGGAACGAGTGGGGCTCCCACACCCTGACCTGGTGAAAACAGGGGCCACTGTGAGGCCCCTGGAAAGTACAGGGTCTGGGGTGGTCGTCCCGTGTTGCCTTGTGGTAAGGCCAGCCCTGCCCCCAGCTCCTATTCCCTCAGTCTTGCCAAACATTTTCAGCACCAACTGCCACTGCTTTATTCAGCCATGGGTGGGGTCTGGCAGAGTAGCAGCAGTGACAGGATCTGCCTGGACAGAGGTGCCAGATCCCTGGCACAAATTAAGGCCTCAAGACAACTACCAGGGGGCCTGGCTCTACAGAGGGGGCCACCGGGGAGCAGGTTTCCCCTTGTGACTCCAAAGTAGTCCGCATGAGGAGCTTGCACACCAGATGATATAAAACTGGCCCACTGAACTACAGATGAACTTCACCATGAATGAGGCAGCGGTGCAAAAATGAGCAGGGATACTGTACCATTCTCCCATTAAAAAGAAAAAGAAAAGAAAGACTCCATTGATCTCAGCATGAAATTCGTTCTGGTTAATACTTATGACATGCTACGGCTAGGTATTTGCAGCTACACATGTCAAACTGGAATAAATCCACAATAAATCCACAAAATGTAATACAAATAGGAGTACATTTTTAGCATCACATATTGCAGAGGTGGCGAACCTAGGCCCAGGGATCAAATGAGACCCATGGCTAATTTGCATGTGGCCCCTTTCCAGTTCCTGGATCTGGCCCCTGGATCCATTTCCTGCACCCAAGCACTGAAACAGTAAGTGCAGGGTAAGAGAGCAGAAATGAAGGCATGCACTCAAGAATAGGGGACAGAACAGATCCATGACCTAGACCCGCCTCTTCCTCAGCCACACCCTTTAAGCACCCCTGCCCACCAACATCTACGTAGCCCTTGGAGCTTGTATTAATTTTCAAAGTGACCCCTGAGAGGGAAAAGGTTTCCCACAACTGACATATTGGAAATTAAGTACACTTTCTTTGTTGATGGGAATTATATTTCCAATTTACCAGGCACAAAATTTTAAATGTAACCCTATGAAATTATGCAATTCAGCTCTGGATCTTAAAAGTTGTTTTAAGGTGGGGGAAAGTGCCATATAAACCTATCCAGATATACATATACACACTATGCATAAGTACCTGTGCACCAAGCCGGCGTTGGTGTGTCAAGCGTGGTCAGTGCACAAAGTGATGTTAGCGTGTCAGGCACGGACAGTTCATCTAATTTGTACTCCACTTTTTTCACTATTTATTCTCACTATTCTTTCTATTTATAAAAAAACTAAATAGATGAAAATCAGAAAAGAACACAAGGAAGACAATAACTTAGATAAACTTGTCCTCTCTCACCTTGTTTTAGAAAAAAGGACACCTCTATTTTTCAAAGAAAAAAGGGCATAATTAAAACTATTAAAGACTAAATTGTTAGGTGCACAATGGGTGATTTCACACGTTACGGGCGCCCGATTCACCACAGTGGATTCCCAGCGGTGGTGACTATGGCAGTGAACCGGCTAACCACCCCCCGTGGGCAAAAGAGGCCCCAAACAGATGTGACAGGAGCGGGACCACAGCAAGGAATCAGACCGGCAGACCACGGCCCGGGGCAGCGCAATAGACGTTACGCCGATCCTGGGCCGTGGTCAAAGTACCCGGTAGGCACCGGGGCAGCTCATCCCGGCTGCTGCTGCTGTCCCTCCACTATCTCCATGTGCAGTACAACCACCGCCTCCTCCGCCTAAGCCTCCTCCACCTGCTACTCCTCCTCCTCCTCCTCCTCCTCCTCTTGCCCTCCGCTCTCCTCTCCCTTCCGCCTCGCTCCATCCCACCATGTCCCCCTGCTGCTGTGTGCCTTTTACATCTCCCTCCTCGGCCTGTGTTGTTGCTCGTTGCCCGGCAGCGATGCTGCGTGCTTTGTCCCCAGCTGGGAATCATTTTGCTTGATTCCAGCCGGTGGTTGCCGTTCAGTCATTACTTTTTTTTGTTTCCCGGTGGGAATCACTTTGACCACGCTTTCGGAGATGATCCGGGCCGGAGCTCCGGAAGCATAGTTATTTTTGACCCCTGGTGGGGATTGACTGTGGTGAACATCTGGCACCCGCGAAACAGACATTCAGGGCGCTTTGGCCCCGCCGCATGATTGAACGTGGTTCACTGTGGTTGACTGTGATCTCGTAACATCTGAAAATACCCAATGCCACATTAAATTAGCATGGCATCTTTAGTAGACACAGTGCCATGATTCATATCATATAAAATCTTCTACATTTTAGGTAGTTTAGAAATCGTTAACTAGGAAAATACACCCCCATATATTCCTTTTATTTTTCAAAATACTTCAAAATAAGATGGAGGTACAAAAATTAGAGGATCTACTGGTGTATTATGTATTTTTCCTTCCTCTTTTAAACTGTTTTAATTGGATTTTAAATAGATTTTATGCTTTTATTGTACTTTACCATGTTTTACATCGTATTTCATGAGGCATTCACAGTACCATTTGGCAGGGTGTGGAGCTATAAATTAAAAATTATTATCATTATTAATTCTAAGATGCTTAATGAGTGTCATTAATTAGAAAAATGGACAAGATCACTACAAAAAGTTTAAGTAGCTCAAGAAAATTATTCACAGTCATGGATGCAACAAATGAAGAGCTTGTTCCATATTATCACAGCAACTAAAGCTCTGACTATTTAAGGCACTCACCCCCGACACAGGTCCTGTTCACGTCAAGGGGCTTACACTTAAGAAGCACTCTCAGGGTTGGGTGTAAATTCCTTGAAATTACTGAGATAAACCTACAGGGATTTTGCTGGTGAGTGATTTCCTCTCCCACACACTAATAAATCAATCAATGCTTTCAGTTTCCAAATATAACTTTACTGTTAATTCCAGCAGCCAAAACAGGCTATTTGAAAGCTCATATGCTTTCCCATTAGGCCTGCTGCCACCAATCACAGCCAAAACACACACAAAAATATCACTTTATTGCTTCCCGAGATAGTGTTCATTCTGGATGCTTATGGTGGCAAGCAATAAAGTTTGTAAATTCAGCAGGAAGGAAATGAGATAACATCTTTCTGTTGCTATAAAGCAGGGATGTTTTCGCAACCTTGTCCATGTTGGGATCCCCTTTCTGATACCAGGACTGTCCAAGGACTCCTGACTACTTTCAGCTTCCCTTCCATTTAGCAACATATCACAATTGCAACCCTCTAATAGAGGCTTGTAAGCTGGAAATTGAAACATCATTTGTTAGTTTCATGGGAAAATGCCTTATTCCAATTAAGATCATCATTCCATGAGGACTTTGAAATTAATAAGGCAATTCATTTAGAGTTATTGTCTTAAGTCATATACAGATTTTGGCAGTCATTGCTGCATTGTTTAGGGGCCGGCTTGCATTTCTGAAGTTACCTCTGAAATCAAAAAGGCTTGAAACTAGGGATGGGAGTTTAGATGAAAGTTCGGGTTCAGTACTAAACCAAATCAAACCAACTTTTTTTTGGATGGTTTGTATTGCTCAGATTTACCATGTATCTGAGCAATATGGGCCTGAACCCATGTCTGCCCCCATCTCTGCCTCCCCCAGAGTCCTACCCACCTCCCCCAGACTCCAGACCCATTGCCTGCCCATCGCCTCTGCTTTCCCCAGATCCCTGCCCACCCCCACCCCCGGCCCATCACCAGCACCAGCGGCAGGCTGGGACAGACAATGGGCCAGGTGTCTGGGGGAGGCAGGTGCCAGGCAGGGGTGGTGAGGAGGGTAGTTGCTTTTCTTATTTTTCTGTAGGCTCCGGTCTCAGAACTGGCAGTCTACAGCACCCAAAACGGCCTTCTCAGGCCGTGCCGGGAAGAAAATACGATAGAAAACCACTGCACATATGAAAAATGTCCGCCACAGCCATTCTGTGCATGTGTACATCTATGGTATTTTCTTCCTGGCACACCCTTGAAAAGGCCATGCCGAGTGCTGCAGATCATGGGTTTGGACTCTGGAGTCTACAGGAAAAAAGCTAAGTAAAGCAACTACCCTCCTCCCCACTCCTTTGAGGTCCATTGCCCACGGTAGCCTTCTCCTGAGTTGGGCGATGGGCCAGGTGGGCATGTGGGAGGCAGAGCTGGGGACAGAGGGGCGGTAAATCAACTACCCCCCTCTCCCCACTCCTGTGCGGCCCCTCTGTCCCCAGCTCTGCCACCCCCGGACCCATGCCTGTCCAGTCCATCGCCCACCCCAGCCTACCCTCAGAGACAATTGTCTGGGTAGGCAGGAGTCTGGGGAAGGCGGAGCTGGGAGCAGGATGGGAGCGGTGCCAGCGTTCCTCCAAGGAACTTTGATAGATCCCTAACGGTGAATACAAGCCTTTGGTTTGTATCCCCCAGTAGGTTCGTATTGATTCTTACCAATATGGATCATCCAAATTTGGACGATTCATATTGATATAATCCAAGCCACCTTTGGAAAATACGGAGATGAATTAGTTCAGATGATCTCTTTTATTGGACCAACTACTGATGGTGAGAGCATGCAAATGTTCAGGCCACAGAGGGTCCTTCCTCAGGCAGTTAACAAGTCAGAACTGTAGATTGAGGAAATGCACGACAAGTATATGGACAAGAGAAGGAAGCAGTAAGGAAAACCCATACATTCAGACATTCAGGGGCATAGCTATAATAGTGACTGTGTGCATCTGTAGTGTGCACTGGGGCCTACACTCCCTGGAGCAGCTGCATCCCCTGACACTAGGAGGAGGAGCAAAGGGGTTCCATTCCATCTTCTGCAACAAGGCCCATTCCAATCTAGTTACCCTGCAGACACTGAAAAGCAATAACGTTAAAAAACACTAATACTGGTGTCAAAAATGAAGAGTAAATAGGTACCAGTAAATGTAGATTAAGAACTATACAAGGGCAAGCATTTAGAGAGGAAAGACAGAAAACAGTTTTGCATGGGGCTTGGGTAATGGCCTAATTAGTAGCTTAATTGGGAGAGCTGGAGAAATAGCTCATAACAATTAGTTTACTACATGAATGTAGTCATCTTTTCCATTCATTAATTATCCATGCATAAACTGCAGTTTCTAAGAGTTTGTTTGCTGACAGAATGTTTGTGGAACCATATTGCTATCTATGGACTTTTCACAGTTCATAAGCTGTACCCTGTGACCGGTGCTGTGTTTGTAATTTGCTATGTCAGCTGTTTTGGTTGAATACACATGCTCACTTGAGGCCTGATTTTTCAGGGATACTGTGTATCTGGCAGCTCATACTGGAGTTCTTGGTGATTTGATTACACTCCTTGAAAGTCAGGCCTTTGTTAAGTATCTTTTTCCTGACAGGAAAATCAGATTTCCTGTGTGAATACTCATTAATACAAATCCGAGTTTATCTTCCACAAACACCATGTAATAGTCATTTATTTCTTCTTCTTGTGTCAATGCACTTTCCTGCTGGAAACACTACCAATTTACTTGGCTGGAATATGCAAATCCTAATGGAATGGCAACACAATCAAAGTGAATCTATTTAGAAATTGGATAAAATAGTTGTGGGTTTATTTTTACAGATAAATATCCATAAGTCCAAATCCCACAGATGCCTACATACACATTGACTTTGACAGACTTCATGCATGTAACTGTTTACAGGATTGGAGCTAAGGTTATCGCTTCTCGTGGTTTGACCCCGAGACTCCTGTTTTGGCCTATGGGAGTCTCAGAGTCAAAATAAAGTAGGCAGGACCTGCTCAGATGGAATTCTGCACCAGCAGATACTGGGAGTTGTCTCTCAAGCATTTATTATTTTCTGACTGGCTATAAAACATTTGGATTTGAATCTCTGTGACTCACTGGTTTGCAAGAATGCTCATTCTGCATACAATAAGCAAATTTATGTCACCAATGTAAATTGTTAGGAGAGTTAACAAGAGCCTGTATGAAACCAACATAAATATTTTCTATCAATATCTAGGAGGGTAGGAAAAGAATACTTACTGCTGGGAGAACAAGAGTCCCAAAGGAACCTAAATTGAAAAAGGGAAGAGAAAAAAAAACTGCACAATAATACCGCAAAGGAGCCTTACTTTATCAAAAGCATTGATGTTAACAAGACTGTCAATCTTAGTTAAAAACTGCAAGTTGCCCCAGCAACAGCAATCATCAGTCCTTACATAGCTACAGTGGAGACTTTTGCCCAGCAGGAACCCCCATGCAAAGTTTGATTATGGGGCCCCTTCTACTCCATCAGAAGAGGTGGCAGGGGAGACCGACATGGTACGTGGGCTGGGCAGCTGCAGCTTGCTCATGCACAGTGTAGGGGCCTCCATGACTGTTAGCCTCTTCAGCAATGAGATTAAAGATCCCTACCTAGCCCCACTGAGTCTGCTGGCCAAAGGAATGCCGCTAGCAGTTAGGACTGTGGTTCCCAATTTTTTTGCCTGCATTACCTCATTTTGAGACTAAATATTCCCTCAGATCCAGACAATAACACCAGGCCAAACATCTACCACATCCCTTAGCCCAGAAGTCCCCATCCTCTGACCCAAATTTAATTGGGTTGATCTGAAATTTAGCCAAGTAAAATTAACACCAGCACACTCCTGCAGATACCCAGGTTAAATCAAACATGATCAAATGCCCAAGTTAAATCAAATTCCAAGTTCAAATGCCATCAGTTCCTACAAATGACCAAACTCATCAAATGTCATTACATGTACAGCCTCACTGACCCTTCCACACCACATTAAATCAGATGTCGATGCTCTCATACTTACAGATTTTCACTTACACTCACACATACTTACAAATGTACACTCAGCCATGCAAACACAGAGAGATACTTTCTCACATGCACACACAAAAACACCTTCTATCGCACATGCTTACACCACTCTCGGCTTTCCTGAAATTGCAATAACAGCCTCTGTTGCTGATGCTCTGCTGCTCCCAGGTGCTGTTATTCAGTCTGGTGACCAGGATGCACAAAGGCAGTGAGGTGCAAATGGCAGCGAGGCACCGCAAATGCAACTATGGCAGTGACAGCTTCCAGGGCTCCTGTAGCACCAACAGCTCACTTCACTGAAGTGAAGGCAGTTCAAGGCCATGCTATCACGTGGTGCATTTGGAGCCTCTTGCTGCAATGGGGCTCTATGTTATTGTATGGGTTATCTGGCCCTAACCCTGTGCCATCCCTGCATAGCTACATACATTCCTTATCACAGAGAAAAGCAACAAAAATGATCAAGGGTATGGAACAGCTGCCGCATAAGGAGAGGCTTGATGGGTTAGGGCTAGAGGTGCTCGAGGTGCAACCGGGCACCCACAAAAATGGACTCCCTGTCAAATCTGGGGTGCCTGACTTGACACAGCCGCGTTTAGGCACTGATCGGCGCCCGAACACGACCCAACAGGCTAACCACACCCACCCAGCTGCTCCTCCTAGCCGCTGCTCAGCTGGGTCAGCTTCTTCCCATTCTGCTTGTCTGAGCGAGGGCATGCCACAGGCCCACAGCAGGGGGCGCGCTGGTTGTGTGCACAATCCGCGTGTGCCCCCCGCTATGGGGATTGTGGCATGCTGCACACACACTGATTTTTCCGGCCAGATGCCGGGGCATGGCACACCAGGAGAGGCCTCCTCACTCCCACCCACCCATTCCCCTGCTCAGAAAAGCCTAGTGGGAAGAACCCAGCTCAGCTGAGCAGCATCCAGGAGAAGCAACAGCCAGGAGGAGCAGCTGGGCGGGTGAGTCAGCCCGACGAGCATGTAGGTGCAGGCAGGACCTGGGATTGGCATCCAAAAAAATCCTAGAAAATTCTGGAAAGTTCACTTCCAGGGCAGATTTTTTTTCTTTTCTTTTCTTTTCTTCACCCAGACATCAGGTCATCCAACAAGGGTCTGGATAACCCATCTGGTGCCCAATAGGGTGACCAAAAGTGTGGGTATTACCCATGAATAAAAATCGAAGTACTCACTGCACCCTAGTAGTTGCTCTTCAGCCTGGAGAAGAGACAACTGAGAGAAGATATGAAAGAAGTTTATAAAAGAAGAGTGGAATGAATAAATACGGAGTTGTTATTTACACTCTCAAATAGTACTCGAACAAGGGGACACTCCATGAAACTAACTGACAGCAAACACGTAAAAGAAAGTAATTTTTCACTCGGTGTACAATTAACTTGTGGAACTTATTGCCAGGGAATGTGGTCAAGGCCGGTAGCATAGCTGGGTTTAAAAAACGGATTGGCTAAATTCTTGGAGGATAGACCCATTATTGGATATTAGCCAAGTAGGTTGGGGACATAACCTCTGACTGTCGGGAACTGGGAGTGAGAGGCAGGAAATGGATCACTCCATTATGACCTGTTGGCTACTCCTCCGAGGTGACTGAGAATGGTCACAGTTGGAGACAGGGTGCTGGGCTCAGTGAACCATTGGTCTGACCTAGTATGGCACTTCTTTTAGCCCTTGCCCTGCCAGCAATGGTGGCCAGCAGGCACCTTGTCGCGCTCCCTGAGGGAGAGACAAGGACGGGCAGGAGCACGCTCCCTGCTGAAGCGTTGCTGCAGCAGGAGCTCAGCCTGGGCCGGCGGGAAAACGCACCCGGACCCGGTTTAGGTTGTCCCTAGCAACGGGCTTCCAGTCAACCCAGGAGCACGGCGGGGAAGGCCCTCCCATGGTGAGGAGGAGATTCACCGCCAGCTGGGCAGTTCCCTCTTCATTTGGAGAGGGGGCCACGAGCTGCAAGCCACAAATCAGCGGCGCTGCGCTCGGAGCAGAAGCGAACGGGCCGGAGTGGCCCAGGGCTCCCCTTTCCCCTCCTGGGTGTCAAAGAAAGACCCACAGGGTGAGTCCAGAGGGGACAGTAGCCCCCCCCCCGGCAGCGTGCACCGCCCAACAAGCAGTAGGATACGGGGCACCCACCCACCCCACTCGAGTGTACTCTTCCCACAACATGGGGAAGCGCAAGCAAAAGAGCCGCACAAAGCCAGCTCCACGGCCCACGCAGCCATTGGCCGCACCTGTACCCGGCCCAGAGGAGGCGCCAGGATGCAGGGAGGGCAAGCCATGCCAGGGGAGGGCACAGGATGGGTGGTCCTGCTGTTACTGCAGGAGCGACTGGTGGGCTGTGAGGTCCTCATGGAAAGGATGGCCATGTCCCGGGTGGGACCCCCTCCCGGAGCGGCGGCAGAGGCACAGGACTTTTTTACGGGAAGGGATCCCCTTTTTTACTGTGGGGGACCAAGGGCTGCGAACATGGTAGGGCACAGGCCTTTGGCCGTGCCTGGGCCCGTACTGAGCGCTTGGGATGCCTCGCCACTGGTACCCATGCCTTATGCACTGGGATCATTGCAGGACCAGGTGCCCCTTCCCTGTCGGGGGGGTAGAGTGGTCATACCCCCACCCAGATACTGCGATGGGTCACCAGCGCCCCCCCCCTACCAGAGGGCGCAGGGCGGTGGCTGGCCATGGTGGCTGATGTAAGGACAAATGTGAGTGGGGGAGAGTCCCAGGAGAGAGTAACACTGGCCCGGGGGCCGGCTTCTGCCCCCCTGCAACCGCCCTCCCGCCAGAGGTCGGGGCAGAGGAGGGCGCCTTGTTCTCCCAGGAATGAAGCCCCGCCAGCTCAGAGACCAAGGGAGGATGGCAGGTTATGATGCGGACAGGAGGATCTGGAGACACTCCGGAGGATTGAGGCTCTGCAACATGGACTACAGGCCATGGCGGAAGAGTACCTACCAACTACCACCGCTGCCGGACCCGCAAACCCCAGCACCAGTTTATGCAGGTACGGGGGGATCCAGGGTTAAGGGGGATATATACTTGGGCCCACACAACTCCTCGCCTACCAGGAAGCAGGTATTGGGGGGGCGGGCCTGGTCCCTATCAGGACACCCAGGCCTCCTTCAGCCCCCCACGGGTGGCAGCAGGGAAGCGGTGCCCACTGGGGGAGAGCAGCCGGGGGCACAATGGGCCAGGGACCCCAGGCAAGCACAGGGAGCTAGACACCATGTTTGTAGTGGAATGGGGCTTGGGTGCCGGCCACAGGGCTAGCAGTTCCCCCTGGGGGCAGGGTAGCAGGGACTGGAACGTCACTTGGTCAATGGGGCGGCCCCGCCCATGGCGATGGGGCCAGGCTCCCATGGAGCCCAGGCCCTCCAGGTGTGGGCGCAACTGCGGGGTCACCCAGGGTATTCAAGTATGGGGGAATGCCCCCTGCCCCCGATGGGGGGCGGATATACAGATGTATCAGCCCCAATAGGGGATCATTTGCTGCAACCCACAAGGGAACGGATATGGCGGGGAGAATACATTGACATATTCGCCCTCCTATTCACTGATCCTATCCCTGACCCGAACGATGGGGAAGATAAAAAGGACAAAGAGCAATTTCGCCACCCCAAGGCTGATAGGAATGGGGCAAATTGGACCATAGCCTTTTCAATTTACCAGGGGGTAATAGTACAGGCATACCCAGATAGGGCATATGCGCTAATGAAGTATGCAGATATCGTCCATCGTGCATACGACACCTGGCTCCGATATGATGAGGCGTTTCGGCCCAGGGCGTCCTACACACCGGGTTTGAGGTGGGATGTCCATGCACATGACTTGTGGCTTAATTACACCCGGAGAGTTTCCACCTACTGGGTTTCCACTTCCAAGGGCACTATTATTTCGATCGAGCGATACCCATGGGCTGCTCAATATCATGCTCCACTTTCAAGCGTTTCAGTTCTATGGTCGAATGGGTGATCCAACAGCAGGCGAGAGGAGGGGAAATTACAAAATATCTTGATGATTCCCTGTTCATAAGTTAAGCAGGAACGGGGGAGTGTGTGGGACTGATTGAAACCTTCCAAAAGGTTACGGGAGACTTGGGGATTCCCTTGGCACCAGAAAAAACCAAAGGACCGGCTACCACACTCATTTACTTGGGAATAGAAATGGACACAGTTAGGGTCCTCTCCTGTCTACCGAGACACAAGCTGGGCACCTTGCGGTCTAAGATAGCCGGGTGCTTGGCAGCGGACAAAATCATGGTGCGGGAACTACAGTCCCTGGTAGGGAGCCTTAACTTTGCCTGCAGAGTGGTGGCCCCCGACCGGGCATTCCTGGCCCATCTGTATGACAAGCTGAAAGGGAGCCCTCCCGCACATTACCATATAAGGGTTACCACGGGAATGAGAGATGACCTCTGGATTTGGGAAGAGTTCCTCGATGGCTTCAACAGGGTCAGTTTCTGGCTGGAACAACTCCTGCTGTGGAGGCTCCAGGTTCACTCAGACATGGCAGGAGGTGCTGGTTTCGGGGTCTATTTTTGGGACAGGTGGTGTGCTGCCCCATGGCCGCCAGAATGGACGGAGCAAGGGATCACCAGGGACCTGACATTCCTGGAGTACTTCCCAATAGTATTGGCAGTACACCTGTGGGCAGCTGACTTTGCTAACCGCTCCATCCTTTTCTGGTGTGACAACCTGGCGGTGGTGCATGTGATCGACTCCCTGTCCTCGAAATCCCCCCGAGTCATGAGGCTAGTCAGGGCATTAGTCTTAGCCTGCTTGAGGCATAATATTTTGTTTGTCACCAGGCACGTACCTGGCATTAGTAAAGAAATAGGCGACGCCCTCTCTTGCTTCCAGATGGAGCGTTTCCGCTCCTTGACCCCAGGAGCCAGAATGTCACCAGAGCCTCTGCCTCGAGCAGTGTGAAGCCTTGGATCCTAGACCTGACCAACACCACACAGGGATCCTTGGCAACACAAACACAGGCAGCCTATATGAGGGCGTTCAGGGAGTTTCAGGAATTCCGGGCACAACGAGGCTGGGGGTTGGGCTTCCCCATCCCCAAAACACAGATGCTGCAATTCACCCTGGCTTTGAGGCATCAAGGCACGGCTGTAGGGACCATCGCGAGCAAGTTGTCATCGCTGGGGTTCATGAGTGGTTTGGCAGGTGCACCTCCACCAGACTGGGTTTTTTTCAGCAGGAGAATGTTGGAGAGCTGGTCGCGAGAGCAGTTCACGGAACGTGACACCAGGGTCCCTATCACACCTCCCCTTCTCCTTAGAATAAATGTTGCTCTTCAACATGTTTGTTTTAATTCCTTTGAAGCACTATTATTTGCCACAGCGTTCAAGGTAGCATTCTTCGGAGCCTTCCATGTTAGTGAGATCGTAGCTGAGTCAGGGAGGGATTGCGCAGGGAGAGCCCTCTCCATCAATGACGTACGGCTGGGTGGCGAGACTCTCTGCCTGCGTCTAAGGTCATCTAAAACGGATCAGTGGGGCAGCGGACAAGTGATCACCCTTCATAGGGCCGACTCCCCTGACCTATGCCCTGTCCGGGCGGTGGAGGAATACTGTAGATCCCGCCCTCCTGTACCTGGGACCTTTTTTAGGCAAGCCCACGGCCCCCTGGTCACCCGATACCAGTTTACTGTGGTGCTACGGAGTGCCTTGAGCCATCTTGGCCTCCTGTACTACGAATATGGATCACACTCTTTCCAGATAGGGGCAGCGTCTTTCGCAGCTGCATCTGGCCTCCCAGAACAGGAGATTAGGGCAGTGGCGATCCCGGGCATACTGTACATACAGCCAGGAGCAGGCACACTAACCTCTTGTATTCCATCTGTGCATTCAGGTGCCGCAAGATTTCACCACAGGAGCCCCATATGGATCGTTGGCCACAGTCTGGTGCAATGGGCCGTGAAGGCAGCAGGCCAGACTTGCTGGGGATCCCAGCTGGGATTGGCTGCCCGAGCAGAGATTCGCTGGATGCACTGGCACCAGCTGCTTCCCACTCTATGGGCCGTGGTGGCTGGAAAGCCGCCAGACTTTGTGGTAATCCACCTGGGAGAGAATGATATTCCCAGAATAAAAGGGGTGGCAATGGTGGTCAATATCAAAACAGACCTGTTAGAAGCAGAGAAGCTATTCCCAGGGGCTACCCTTATTTGGACAGATCTGGTAGCACAATTAAGATGGGATAAAGCGGTAAGCCCTGGCAAAGTCGATAAAACTTGGTGATATATAAACAGGGAAGTCGGGAAGTGGTTGCACCGGAGGGGGGGTGAACGGATCTCTCACCATGGGATTACCCACAGGTCACCTGAGCTGTATCGCTCTGATGGGGTACACTGGTCACCGGAAGGCAACAAAGTTTATCTGGCTACCTTGAAGGCAAAGTTGGTTGAAGTTTTAAGTTCAGATTAGGCTGGGTGGGGGTTGGGCCCATCCGATGCAGGAATCAGCGATCCCTCAGTGGCAGGGGTCCAGCACTGCTATGTGGTTAAACAGATAAGTAAGTAGTAATTTGGAGGCATCTCCTTAAGAGATGGGGATGCGACACCTGGCGCAGAAGCGGGGCACGGCAAGCACAAGGGTCACATCCCTGGAAAAGGTTCCTTTCAGAAGGAGGGCAAGGACAAGCATGGTCCGCAATCCTTCGGTGCCGTATCCTTACTCCAGTCTGGAAGGCCACTGTCCCCTTCAATCACGGCCTCTGACCGGTGAGCGAAGGGGAGACGTTGGTTGGGCTGACACTGGAGGGCACATCCAGTCCAAGCCCTCTTAGTTATGTTATTAATGGTTATGGGAGCGGAGAGTGCTGGACCCGAATTGATTAGAGGCAATTACCCCACTTAGCCTAATTATAATTTGAATAAAGAGTGTGGCCGTTAAAACTCCAACTTGGGGTCCTTGTCTCATTCCGGATGCGCCGACAATGTTCTTATGTTCTCCTGCACCTAAACGTTTTGTGAAGTGCAAAAGTGTGCACAAATTTACCAGCAGAAGCTAGTCCAATACAAAATACCATCTTAAATATTTAGTTTATTGTCTCCCTTCATAAGTGCATAGATGACATTGCAGATTGTCTGGGGCTGGATAAGAGGAGCCCAGAGAAAAATACACTGGTGGTCAGCAAAGCAACTCTTTAGCAGCCTGTGTATCTGTTGGTTTATAGTGGGGTCTGGGGCCAGGACAGGCAATAATAGTTTTGTCCCTGGTAGCTGCCAAGATCAAAGGGTGCAAGTATCACAAAGCCCATTACCCATTCTGACCATTGCTATAGCATAGCAAGAATACTGCCTCCAGATTCTTTCTTCCAAGTACTTAGGGCACAATTGTCCAAGCAGACAGATAGCAGTCATCCTAGGCACAATTCCTATTAACATAAATCAATGGCTCGTGTGGGTGCTATCCCATCAAAGGATCATGCTGCTCAACCTGTACTCAACCTGTATATGAATTTGGTTTTACAAGGCAAGGGGAAATGGATTTATAGCAACACAACATTAGAATGAAATAACTAGAGACAGAGAAATAATATCACTAGGATAAAACCCAATAAAGATGTTTTCTTTACACAACTGGAATAGCTTTCTCCTTCCCATATGCCAAACACCTTCTACAACCTCCAAATCTATTCTTAAAATTCTTTTCTCCCAACAGATCCTTTCCTCAGCATTGCTCTCCTCAGAAACATCAGCTCCACACCTCCTTGCACCGGTGTGTCATATCTATGAATTCAATGGTGAGCTTCTCAGGACACAAACCTTTTTCTTTTCATGTATTTTGATCTAAGCAAAAACTTTAGCCCCAAGATCTTCAGAACAGTCAGTGACCAAGACAGAAGTGAGGCCCACATATAATCACTTCCTAAAATTATTATAGCTATTAATGTCCCAGTTAATGCTATCTTATTCCATATAATTAATTAGTTCCTTTAAAAACTTCCAGCTAAATTGTCTACCACAGCATCAGTATGTCTGCTCCTCATCCACTTCCTCTTCTACTTCAAAACATCACTCACTTCAAAACTGTGTATTTCCAAAGAAGATAGACCTTGCTCAGGAAATCTTTTTTAAATCAAATCTTGCAATCCAATGTGCAACCCTCCTGTGTTGTGCTTTCTCCCCAGCGTAGATCACTCTGTCCATTCACCCTACAACAGGACCCTTTTTTTGAAGACCATATTCTATCATTAGTTCCTTGCTGCTTTACCTGTTCTTTCATCCATTTGCACAACAAACAAGTCTTGCACAAAAAAAGCTGGCACAAGGAAGTCAACGAGAGGAAAAATTTCTCCATCAATAACAGGAGTCCCAATCCTCTCCAAGTCACAAGACTGGCCAACTATCACCACTTC
>QEPC01001041.1:8180178-8193493 GCA_003113815.1 Sphenodon punctatus | reverse complement strand
CAAAACTAGCACCCTGAATCGGGCCCAGAAGACAACAGGCAGCCAATGCAATGCTTGGAGCGTAGGTGTTCTATGCTCCCAGCAGCCCATCCACATAAGGAGGGTGGCCCCAGCATTTTGCACTAGCTGCAGCTTCCGGGACCATCACCGGGGCAGCCCCACGTACAGCGTATTGCAGTAGTCCAGCCTCAAGGTGACAAATGCATGGATGACAGTGCTGAAATCAGAGTTCGAGACACATGAACAGAGTCTCATCACCAGATGCAATTGGCGAAAGACGCCCTGGCCACAACCGACACCTGTAAGTTCAGGCGCAGCTGCATGTCCAGGAGCACTCCCAGGCTCTGCACAGCTGGAACCAATGAAGGATGGACCCCCTCCAATACAGGGGGTTCCCCCTCCCCCAGATCTCCGATCTCACCCACTAGCATCACCTCCATCTTGTCGGGATTGAGTCTCATTTGGCTAGACCTCATCCAATCACCCACAGCAGCCAGACATCGGGACAGCAACGAAACCACAGGGCCTGGGTCAGTTGAAAATGATACATACATACGTCTGCATATTGATGACAGCAGACTCCGTCCCCAGCTGTGCACGACCTCCCCTAGTGGTTTCATATACACAGTGAATAAGAGAGGGGACAGAATGGAGCCCTGCGGGACCCCACACGGGAGACCTCCAGGGGAGGATGTACAGTTCCCTAGAATCACCTGCTGTGACCTATTCGCCAGGTATGAGCGGAACCATAGTAAAGACAGCACAGTCCACCCCAGCCAGGTCCCACAGGCGGGTCACCAGCATACCATGATTCATGGTATCAAAAGTTGCAGATAGATCCAGCAGGATGTCGACCAAGGACACAAGCATAGTCTCTGTGCTGTAAACCGAACGGAAATCTTGCCTGCTCATGACTCGCTTGCTCCTCAAAACATATCTGCCCCTTTTCCCTTGCTGCCCCCCATGCCTGGAACTCTCTCCCTGAATATATTCATTCTGCTCCCTCCCTCCCTCTTCATCTTCAAATCCCTCCTGAAAACCTGCCTCTTCCATCAGACCTCTCCTAGCTACTCATTCCCTTAGTCTCCGCCCCGATTTTCTTAGGTTCTCCCTCTTCGCTGTAACTAAGCTAAGCAAGTGCACCTGCAGCTTCACAGCTTCTTGGATGTATTCCTGTCTCTCCCTCTGTTTCC
This sequence comes from Sphenodon punctatus, assembly GCA_003113815.1. NCBI lineage: Eukaryota > Metazoa > Chordata > Lepidosauria > Sphenodontia > Sphenodontidae > Sphenodon > Sphenodon punctatus. Next base: position 8,192,300 of record QEPC01001041.1, on the reverse strand, counting down.
CTCCCCTTTGTCTCCCCTCCCTTGTTTCTTAAATTGTAAGTCTGCTGGGGCAGGGACCTGTCTATAATGGTAGATTGTAAAGCACCAGGTACAATGCTGGTGCTATATAAATACTTAACTAACAACAACAATTGGGCAACGGAATATGCTTCCCAGGGAGACTGTGGAATCCCCTTCTTTGGAAGGTTTCAGAACCCAGCTGGACAAACATCTGTTCATGATGCTATAGACACAGATATGCTGTCATGGGACAGAGGGAAGGACTAGAAGACCCTCGATGTCCCTTCCATACCTAAAAATCTATGATTCTATGAATTATGTTTTTTCAGTATTCCATTTTGGTTAGTTGGCCATAAATAAAAAACAAACAAACAGTAGTGGATTAATCACACCTTGGAACAAAAGAACACAGAGGAAAGTTTTGTTTCCTGGAGACTGCTTAGGCGGGTGGTCCTAATCCCGCAAATATTTAAGCACCTTCCAACACCTGCCTATGGGACAAACTTTATTTGAAATAATAAAGTAACAAAGTTACACAAGGAGTTAATGATAGTCTAGAAACATTCTGTTGCACTGTTCTGCTGTGGTGGTCACTACTGAGCATTTTGAGCAATGGACACTTGCTGTAGATTTATTTGATGGGCTTTTAGAATTAATCTGAATACTCCAGGAATTTGAACATTTGGGGCCAGAGCCTTGCTAGGTGTAAACAGGTACAACTTCATTTACGCCAGCTGAAGACTTGGCCCCTTTTTCAACTGTGAAGAGTCACTTTGTGCTAGGGTAGCAACAATTTCAGTGGTCAAATCTTTGAGCATTTACTGAGTCAAACCAATCGCTGAGGTTAATATAAGTTTTCTCAAATCTTTGACTGAAAAAAAACATACTGACGCTACTTTGAATTGTTTTTATTAAATTGTACGTCATCCTGAGATGCCGTAGGCATATGGGGGCGACTAAGAAATGCTTAAAATAAATAAATAATAAATATTTACATAAGATAGGCGGCTATGGAGAACCAGGTCACTGTGTCTAGTAGTCTACTAGTTACCCCAGCTCCTCCTCGGTCACGGAAACCTTCTTCCCTGTTGTTATTATTCAATATGACCAAGAAGCTATGTATCCCCATTACAGAAATACAGCAAAAGACAGTCCTTGCCCAAAAAGCTTACAATCTAAAAGGATAACCATTAAGAAGTAACGCGAGTTGACAGTCAGCAGCAGAGATGGAATATAATAAAGGTCATCAGTTTTGAGCCCAGTCCCCTAAATACTGGGGCCCACTGTCTTGCAAGACCTCTATTTCTGAAACTTTTATTTCACTCAAGTTGTGAATCAAGAGAGATTTATTTTTTTTTGGGGGGGGGGGGCTGCTCCAACATGCTAATACTGAAACAGCAGGGAACCTGGGACCAGATGAGTTGGTGGCAGGAAGGAATCCAGAAACNGGGGGGGGGGGGGGGAGAAATCGAACAGCTTGCCTTTCCTGCTCATGTGGAACTTCCTTGTCCTTAGAAACATAGATAGAGAGTTCCACTGGGCTTGGAAGAATCAAGTCCCTCCCAAACAACTTGCCCCGTCTGCTTCCACAGAACCACATGGGCTGTATTACTACAGTGTTAGAGCTCTGACACTTAAAAGTGCAGGACAGAGATGCACTCGGGTTACTTCTACAATGTGCGTATATTCCTCAGAAGAGCTATGCCAATTTGTAGTAGCTGGGAAATTGATTCACGTGGCCAACTGAACAAGTACTTACTCCGGGTCACATAGGACCTTTTTAAATGGAATAGGAACTGTGCAGAATTAATTTGGTAGAGTCATGGTCTCTGGAGCATGGGAATAGTGTAGTTTTTACATTTATGGGGATGGGAGCTAAATTGAGAGAGCCCATTTTTTCAAAGTAATACACTGAAAACCTTTGTTCCTCAAACATCACATTTCAAAATAGTTTTGTACCAAAGGAACCAATACAATTTGTTCTACGTTGGTTCTACTTTTTTATTTTTTTTAATAAATTATACTAAGTTTATATTCTGAATATGAAAAAACCCTCATTCATGACTGTGGCACAGACAAAGCACTGACAGAGTGCCTATAAAGCAATAGCTAAGATACTCAGGTATTTGTGAAGAGCAAGTTAATTTCACACAAAAAAAAACCCTAACAATGAGTTGAGGCTTATATCGGTTTCATTGCTTTACTGAAATGAGGTCTTAATATAGTGCTATGCCACCAGAGGCACACATGCTGACTGCTTATTGACAGCTGTGTATTCCTTATCTACAAAGAATGTCCTGAATGACAACAGTCACCATAGTCGGGTTGGTTGTGCCATGCTTGTCATCCATTCTGCCATAGCACCATCCTGTCTGATCAGGCGGTGGACAATTGTATTTTTTTCAGTCAAAGTCCTGGTAAGTAACACAGACTGTTTTTGCATTTTGCCCAAGTGTTCACATTCCAGGTGGTTGTTTGCCTAAAAAGTGAGGGCTAAACTTTCAGCACAAGAAAAAAGACATTGCATAGCTCCAAATCACCTAGAAGCAGGAGCCTGTGAATTCTGCACAGCTACAGAAAGTCCTATCTCCCCAGGTTCCCCCTGCTGACAAGTGCATGTGGTATTTTTTTTCCTTTCAGTGATGAGATGTTCAAAATTGATGGGATGGCAGAATACAAGGGGCCCTGTGTCAAGAGCCCCACCATTCCTTGAAGAATACACAACTGCTGAAGTTACCTGCATTTTAGGAGTTATGTCAGTTACACTATCGCTGGAACACTGCATGAAAAGGTTACTACTGCCTTTCTGCATATGAAATAAGGTCTATTGTTAGTAAGCTACTACACCATGTTCCACAACACCTCTAGAATACTGTAGTCGTAACTTCTTAAGAGTTGGAAGTACTCCGCCCCTCCTGCTGTTTCAATTTTCTTTAAGGAAGAAGGGATCGTTTGAACCTAAAGTCATTCTGTCCAGCTGCCTGCAAAATGCTTTTGAAAACTGAACTTCCCTAGCAACTGGTTTTCAAATTTTAAAGAACATCCTTTGAAGTCACCACTTTGTGACTCACTTGGCAGAGGGGAAGATTATTAGTTGCTCAGACATGAGGCATAGCAACATGTTTATGTTAAAACAAGAGATTCCAAATATCAAACTTAATTTCTACGGACTTGTTTTACAACTTAGCATTCATCAGTGTTTCCCACTAGTTAGCAAGTAAATAGTGACTGTGTCATAGGATTAGGTATGCAAAACTCAGCTCTTGGCAAGAATATTTTTCCAGTGTTTACATGGATGATCACTCCACTTGTCTGAGCTTGTTAGTCATTCTCACACCCTCTATCATGTCTATTAAATCTTGGTTAGGATTAACATTTTTACAACGTCCTACTACAAGTTAGCTAACAATAAATTTCTCTCAAGACAGAGGGAAATTACAATTAATACTAAAACTGTTTCTGCATTAAAGAGAATTATTAATACACAAAGTAATGGATCCTTCAGTGTTTGGGCTAAAACATTTGTTTTTGTTCCCAAATGCTTAGGTTTTCTAAAAGCTTGTTTGTATCAGCAAAACAATGTCAAAATTGCTATTGTTGACATACCTGAGGATTTCTCTTTACCTCAAGATGCATTTGGAACTAAGTTTAGGGTCCTAAAGTTATCCTAAACTTCTGATTGATTAAAGAAACAAACAGAGCTTTAATACAAGGACATTGCTCTGCACATTAGACTAGTCAATTTGAAGTTGTTCCAAACTGTCTTTTAAAATACTGGCACAATGGGAGCTGCTCATTCAATATGCATGACAGAACTCCTGTTTTGACTAGACACTCCAAATCTGCTTTGACTTTTGGTTTGATAACATATGGTGAACTTATGCTCTCCTTGTAACATTTGGGCTGGCCGCTTCATTTAAGGGCTATCTTGCAGGAATTGGGAACTTTTCCCTCCTCCAGACCATTTTGAAAATTAGTTTTACAGCAAGGGTGCTTGGGGGCGGGGGTGTTCAGGATGGGGGAAGAAAGGGTAAGGTCCAGATCATGGATCTACATACCCTCCTAGACCCATTATCGATCCTTGAATGCATGCCTCATTTCCACTCCCTTCCGCTGAGCTCACTCTTTCAGTGCTTGAGGGGAGGGACTGGATCCATAGGCCCAGGTTCAGGAATTGGAAGGGGGTCAAATAAACAATAGCCACTGTCAAGAAATCTGCTTTGCAGTGATGCTTTTCATAATCTCCCAATCTCCCTGGAAGATACAGGTACGATTCTATAATATTATAGCTAGAGTAATTGCACTGTCTCCTCTTAGGTGAACTAATTCACATGAATCAGAATTATGAATTAGATTTAGGGCATTTGTACTTTCTCCCATCATCCGAATTCCGTAATTTAGGTGAGTAACTTTGATCCACCTTTGCCCTAATACACATAGAGATGGTCACTTTTTGACACAAACTGTTCCAGACTGGTAATTTAGTTCTGGACTTTAGCCATCATGTCTTTATGCCCCATCAATGGGTGTTTAACTTTTTACACACACATTTCTCCTGGATGTTTGCTGTTACATCCTGAACTTTCTGTGTGTCTAAATCACTCACCCAGATCTTAAACATCTGGATCTTTGAACTTCTGCATAGAACTTCTCCCAGAACTTTTTTGTGTGTAAAAATTTCTCCTGGTAAACTGCTTTGCTCCAGGCAGATGTGGTCACTTGGTTTCCATGGCAGCCTATCACATCTACAGCTGCTGCTACTTTAGGCTGCCTCAGGGCAGTGTCTGTGTGAAGAATGCATCCAGGAACTGCCTCAGGGCAGTGTGTGTGAGAAAAATGAATCTGGAACTTACTTGTGGACTTGTAAACCCAGAAGATTGAAAAATCCAGAACTTTAACGTGTGTGTAAAAATGCCCATTGTCATCAACTCCCCCAGGACTGTCTAACAGCACAACTTGCACAGAGTGGCCTGCATGGAACCAGATATTCCAGAGAGGCACCCCCATGAGGTAATCGTGATGGAGCAGGGATCTCTTTCATCAAGTGGGAGGTCTCCAAGCAGCTTGGAATCTCAGGGAGCTCCAATGCTGTCCAGAAAGCCACAACAACAATGCATCCGGGAGTGGAGGTATTGGGGATTCCAAGGGGGAGTGGTCCCGGAACAATGTTATAATTGTGGACAGTGGGAATGTGTTTGGAGGCTTTGTCCTTCCAGACTCTGGGGTGTCAGAAATGGGAGGATTATTGGTACGCCAGCAGAGGGTGGAGTGTACTGAAGAGAGGTTGGGGTTGTCAAGAATTAGGACATATACAGTGGACACGTACCCACAGAGAGAAAAGGGACAGCCCTAGACAGAGTGAGAAGAAGGAGCTGGTGTTAGAAGACTGGGAGTGGCGCCTCAGAGCCAGTCTCCAACAATTTGAGGGTTCAAATGGGAGAAATACCCGAACCCAGGGAACAGAAAGAGTCCGGACAGGACCAGCACCCCTAACAAAGATGTTGGCTGTGACAACATCAGGGACACCTCAAGCGAGTTTGCCTGAAGAGGGGCCCCTAAAAGTAGAGGAAGGGACGAGCATGCCCCAGACATGGCCAAAATGGCAAAGAGCAAGTGGATGAGCTTTGAGTTGGGACTGGACTAACTGATAGCTTAGGAGGATTAGACGGCATTATGCCTCCACACAGCTCAGGGATAGTGCTGCAGACTCGTCCAGCATGGTGCAGGATGCCAGTGCAGAAGAGTAGGCCACCCTGACTATTCTTAGAGCGGAAGGACAGTGTTTAGAAATACTGAGCTGGTAATGAGGTGAGAATGATGCCCTCCAGAGGAAGGTAAAGAGCCTCAGGACCTCCGAAAAGCTCTTTCTTGCCCAAAATAAGGTGATGAAACAGGAGTTGGCAAGGGTAAGAGCCACTCTAGGAAGAGGAGGAGTATGCGGTAGCTACCCTAGTCCAAGAAGGAATGTGCCCACCTGAAAAGGAGGAGCAGGCTTTGGTGGGAACTGGGGTCCAAAACTGGCCTGAGGGACACTTGGGGGGTAGGGTGGAGGGAAGTCAGCTACCCTATAGGAGCGTATACAAGCACAGGAGGCACTACTTGAAGCAGACCTTGAAGCTGCTGGAGTCACTGCCTAATTAGCCAAAAGAGGGCAATGGAGGAGCCTGGGAAGGGGAGGCCTGCAAGGCAGAGACAAAATGGGGCACAGAGTAGAGAAGAGTCAGGGGGCTGCTCCTCCTCAGTCCTACAGTAAGGAAGACATGGTGGACAATGGATGAGCCTGGGCTAGAGAGGCCTGCCCAGGTCATCCAAACTATGGACAATGGAATGTAGGTCTGGGCACAGACTAAAGGAGAGCCATAGGGGCTACTCCTGGGCCCAAGGTATATATATGAGTGGTGGGGGCTGGCTATTGGAGAGGTGGAGGCCAGAATGGGCTAGGAGCCCAACAGTGGGGCACAGAAGAAAGGAGAGCTAGGGAACTGCTCCTGGACCCCAATCTGTCCAAAGGCATAGCCAAAGGGTATAGACCTGGCTATTCTCTGTGTACATCTTGGTGGAGGTGTCAAAGTAGGTTAAGTCCCCATAGCACCTCCTCAACCAAAAGGAGGACCAGGGGGTTATAGCCAGTGGGTACAGGCTTGGCTACTGCCCATAAGTAATGAATCTACATGCCTGGGCAGGGGAGACCCGCCAGGCCGAGAGGCAGTGCACATTACAGAAAGTTCCCTCACCACCACCACCACCACCCTCCCTTTTTTAGTCAGGAGGGGGGTTTCCAGGAACCCTTACTGGAACTGGTGAATTGTTAGGACTGTGTATGCATGGATAAGACTGAAACGCTGTTCTTGCTGCACCCTGCTAATGGAGTAAATTTGTAAGCTGGGACCACTTGTAGTGGCTCCATCTCCCTGAGGGGGGAGAAGTGTAGCAGGGAGCAGGCTATGGGCTACAAGCCCTTTAAGGGACTTAGCACGTGTGTGGGCTGAAGATGCTACCTGAGGTTCAGGCATCAGAGGGAGTAATAGATAGCACCTGATACCTCACAGGTGGGCATGGCTAAGTCAGCCCAAAGTCTGAGCAAGGCTCAGATAAGGAGGAAAGGACCTGAGGAAGCAGGAGGTGCTGTTTCAGAGATAAGGTAGCCCAGAGTTGAGAGCTGGATGAATAGGACTTTGGGAAAGTGCTTGGGAGATAGCACCCAGCTCAAGCTCCTGTCTCCATCTTAACCCTGCTTGGAGGGTGTAGCCCAAGGTGGCTTGCAGGGAGAGGCTCTCATCCAGAGGTATTATGTCAAGAGACTGGAGTACCATTTCTAGAGAAACTGCAGGAGGCTCATCTCTGGCATAAGGAGGGACTGTGCCTGACCAGAGGGGCTCATGCCTTGCAGGTATGAACACTGTATATTGGATATGGACATTGTAAAAAGGAACTACATGGTGTTGGGACACTGCATGGAAAATAAAGACACTTTGAGCGTCGATTCCCCTACAGAGCATGACTTTTGCAGCATCCTGTAGGTATTCAACCCAGGTACCCTCTGCCCTGTTACAACACATTCTGGTACTGTGAGAATATGCATGGTCACATCTTCTCCAGTTATTTCTATCTTCACTGTAGTTCTGCGGTAGGACATACAAGCCCTTCTCTCTCGTTGCCTCATTAATAACTACACTCATGTCAGTCTTCTCCTCACAGGCATATTTGATGTCCCTTTCTAACCCAATTTTGTCAAGCCAAATCAACGAATCATCCCTTTTAAAACTCTCTCTCCTGCCATATGGCACCTGACATTTTAGTGCTACCTTGTGCATTTTAGAATGTAATTTAACACCTGAAATTAACTAGCAGCAATTTCCAAAGCAGTCTTGCCTGTGAAACCAAGCTCAGACAGCGTGTCTGCGGCACTGCTCCTCTGTGAAGCCTAGGCTATATTACTCTGCCATACACTCCACGTCTTGATTAGTTAAGAATCTTACATCAATTAACCTTTAAATCCTAACATTCAGAACAGCAAGCACTAGATCTTAACCATTCAAAACCAGAAAGTTATTTCTTACATAACGCACAAATTATAGTATACAAGAAAGACAAAATTCTAATACCAGCTGAGGACCTGAGTCAGCAAGGAATTTAAGCTTATGCATAAGTCACAACTGTTCAGTGCCAGGCACAAATAATAAGTCCTGCCAGGATCCCATTGATTTTATTGGGATTGAAGCATGTATTAAAGTGATTTGCTTAAGAGGGATAGATAGCACACATATTTAAGGCACTTTGTTGAATAATGGCTTACAAGATTAAATTGCATTGGTGGAAGTGAATAAATCAGTCCAAGTTGTGGGCAATCATTTTAGATCATGATACAGGACTTGTTCATCGGCACGGTACCAAAGTCTGATAGCCTTAATGACATCACTGAAGGAAGTAGCACAACAAAAATAGGACCTCACGGATTGATGTTGGCATATTGGCCAAAACTGACATGATCCTATGTGTAAATATCATTCATAGACGACAACACTTTAAAGGTCATACTTCCAGTAGTGGCAGAATTTAACATGAGGCCGATTTGCTGTTAAGTAGATGGCTAAAGAGGTGGGGGTTTTGGTTTACAGAGGTGCTGTTACATATAACACTGGTCAAGTAGCAAACAGCCCTTTCTCTGTTTCTGTATGGGCTGTGCTACTTGATAAACATTTGCTTGTCAAGTGGCAAGTGACTACTACTTTAAATTGTCATGTAGCAAGCTGGCTAGTAGCAACTGTTATGTGAAAAAGAATCATGTAGCAACAGCTAACTTCTAGACCACCAATTATCAGGGAAGGGGGCTCCAGCAGAAACTATCTATATTCCCTCGTGGCCATTGTTCCTGTAGCAAAGCAGCCTAGAGGGGAGCCTGGCCCTTTAAGAGAGTTAGCACCAGCTGGGCTAGAACCAGTGCTGTGGAGGCACAGGATGGTGCCTAACCTTAATGGGCCACAGCCAAGTTAGCCCTTATGGCTGGGCTAACAGAGGGGCTAATGGAATCAGCTGAGCTGGGGGTGGCATAGCCAGCCCAAAGCTTAGCAGACTGAGCTGGGAGTTCAGCGAGGAAGGCTACAAAAGCAGAAACTTAGGGGAAAAGCTCTGCTTAAGCCCTAGGCAGCCCAGTAATGGGGCTGGACATGAGGGAGGCAGGAACGAGGGAGGGTTCTGCCTGGAGAGAGAAGAAAGCTACCTGGCTGTAGGAGACACAGTGCCTGGCCAATGGGAGAGCCCATTGGAACTGAATGAGTAAAGGACTTTGAGAGGATCCTGCATGGTTGGCTTCAGTCCGATGTGAATCCTGATGCTACTTACCCCAGGCCTGCATGCCCTGTTACAGTTCCTGTCCTAGGATACAATGCAGCTACCTTGGAGGGGATACTGGAAGAGTGAAGGAAGGGGTGGTGGATCCTGCATGGTTGGCTTCAGTCCGATGTGAATCCTGATGCTACTTACCCCAGGCCTGCATGCCCTGTTACAGTTCCTGTTCTAGGATACAATGCAGCTACCTGGCAGGGGATACTGGAAGAGTAGCTGTTTGCTACCAAGGACAATAAATGCTTGGATACACTGCTACTTGTTCATTTGCTACCTAACCTCATGCTACTTGACCAGCATTGCAATGTGAAAACGCTCTAGTGCAACTCTAAACCAAGGAGCGTTGTGGTCCCCAAACCACCATAATGAGCCTGTGCTTCACTTCCATACACCCAAGTCTCAGCAGCTCAATAGCTGCTGAGACTCGGGAACCTCGTCAGCCAGGGACTTCAGAGCATTAGTTCCATCAGTCAATCACAAAGCAGGAAAGGTTTGTATGTGCACATATCCATGTATGTGTGTCTTGCGGCTCTCAGCCATATGAAGATTTTGTCATATGGGGTAGAGAACTTTGCCCACCCCTATAATAATATAAATAATAATAATAATAAATATCTTTATTTGTATATAGCACCATCCCACCTGTGTGTCAGGGAGGCTTCCCAGGGCTTGTATGGCACTGGTATACCATCTGGGGAATTAGCAGCTTCCCCCCTTAGCCACGCACTTACCCGCTTACAGGTACTAATCCTGCAGCGTGAGTTAGGCACTCCAGTGTCTCACAGTAGTGGGGTTCTTGGTCTCCAGCCACTCCTCCAGCCAAGCCAGTGCCACCAGTAGTGCTATCAGTCAGTGGGGACCAAAGCCCTTCTATCTGGAACCCTTTGGGGTCACTACAGTTCATAGAAGTCTCTGCACAATATGTCCCTGCTTAGTTCATAGACCCCCCCGGTCGCTGTAGTCCTAGGTGGCCCTGAGTCGGGCAGATTCTACCTGATGCAAGTCTCCTGTCCTGCTGGGATGTCCAGAAGGCAACACTCTGTGGTGCAAGGGAGTCTCCATAGCACAGCAGGCTCTGTTGAAGGAAGAGGGAGCTCCTTCTCTTACAGCCACCACTACTGGACTGAGCTCAGGCCCTATAAAGGGCTTGAGCATGCTCAGTTTGCTACAGCCCTACTGAGCATGTCACTGGACTTGGTCTCTAGGAGGCTTTAGAGCTCTGAATGGGCATGCTTCCGAGCTTGTGTTGGGCTACAAAGTACCCAGGCAGTACAACTAATAGGGCTCCTACAGACTCCAGGGAGCCGTCTTCTTACAATCAAGACTTCACATCACCTGAGACCTTCAGGGACAGGGTGGAACCTTCTTCCACATAGTCCAGCCCTTCCTTACTGCTCCCACTGCCAAAACTCTATTCCATGCTCTAGTCCTCTCTCGCCTGAATTACTGCAGCCTCCTTTTTACTGGCCTTCTCAGTTCTCATCTTGACCCTCATGTTTCCACTCAACACTCAAATGGTCTGATCATGCTCAGCCCCTCCTCTCCTCCCTCCACTAGCTCCCTCCCCCCCTCGCATTCAGCACAATTGTTCTTGTTCTCCACTTCAAGGTTTTTCATGGCCTTACTCCTTACAATTTTTCTGTCCTCATTTCCCACTATGGTCCCATCCAGGAACTTCACTCCTCCTCTACCACCACCCTCACCTGTCCCAGAATTGTCTGATCACTTTAGTCATCTCACCCTTTCTCCTTAATCAGCCTCTATGCCTAGAACACCTTCCCTGAGCTTATATGCTCTGTTCCTTCCCGCTCCCCTTCCCTCACAACCTTCAAATCCCTCCTAAAAAACGCTCTTCCATCAGGCTTTCCTTTGCTCCTGACCTCCATAAATTGCGCCTTATATTTATACTGTATCATTACCCAGGATTCCCCTCCACCCTTTGTAATTAAAGCTACAACTTCTTAACTTACAACTGCAACTTCTTTAATGTCTTTCCCTGTGTCCCCCCTCCCTCATCCATCCTGGATTGTAAGCCCCTCGGGGCATGAACCTATCTCTTATCAAAGCTGCTCAGTGCCAGGCACATTGCTGGCACAAGAAGAGCCCATAGAGAGGCGCTCTTAGTTGCTGCCCCAGTATTATAGAACTCCCTTCCCCTGAAGGTCCACCAGAGTCCGAACATATTCCAGAGGTGGTGCAAAACTTTCCTTTTTGGCATCACATTTGACAGGGATGGGGGCGGGGATAGAGGCTAGGTTGGTGGGCTTTGGGGGGAATTTTTAGGGAATTTTCATGTATTATTACTATTTATTGTTTCTATAAGCTACCCTGAGCCTTCAGGAAAAGGCGAGGTATATATGAAAAGGTGTGCTCCACCCATCATCCACACATGGAGCAACAGGCGCCAATGCCCGATGCTCCATGCATGGAGGTGGGTGAGGATCCGTGGGAATGCACCGCCCGCCCACCGCGCCGCCCACCCACCACAGCCTGTGTGAAAAGGGCCTTAGAGACAAAAAGAAAGCGGGAAAGAACAGTTGTTACAACAAATTCTGCGAAAGTAGAATTCACAATGGACCTGCCTGCTGTCATTCTCATCGTAACCAAGCCAAGTACGTGCACTTGAGACCTCGCATCTTCATGAATGTTAGACCCCTTGTCTCTCCCTCTGTTCCCCTTCCTAAGTCTCTCCCCCAGCTCCTGTCTCTCAGATTGTAAGCCCTAGGGGCAGGGACCGTGTCTATTTTATTACTTTGTAAAGTGCCAGGTACACTGCT
>QEPC01001041.1:8161051-8175992 GCA_003113815.1 Sphenodon punctatus | reverse complement strand
AAAAAGACATAACTATTTAACTGCTCAAACACCACACTATACTTGCCACAGTGTTATTTACAACAAATATTTCCCGCAGCTGGGAGAAATGAATACTTCCTATTCTCCCTGGGGGGGTACAGCCACCTCAGGAATTAATTTACTTTCCAGAAAGTGAGCTCTAACCTGGAAGGCTTCCACCAGGAAGCCCATCACTGCCGATGTTGTGTCCCTATAGGCATCTCCTAACAGCACTCTTAATAATTCCAATGGGGATCTCCCTGGCAATTTTCCCATAATCACTCCCAGCCAACGCCTCCTTGGCCCATCATACAAATGCCACTCCCCCAGAATATGCTCGGTTGTCTCAACCGTCATTTCATCAAAAGGGCAGGTCCTATGGGCAAGGGGAATACCCTGATATCTCCCCTCTAGAAGTCTAGTAGGCAAGACATTCATCCGTGCTATCAAGAATAAGTGTATCTTCCTAAACCCACAAGGCCTACCCAGGTATGCTGCCATTTCTGGGAGGGCAGGGGATATGCTTCCGTAATGAGCCATTGAGCTCATCCTGGCAATCTTAGAATAATCCACCTGCCTGCTAATATCCTGGAGCCTGGTTTTAAATCACTACTTTAGCCGCCTTTTCCCCTTTTTTCACTAACTCCTCCACGGACAAGCCCATAGATGCTACCTTAGATCTAATCTGAAAACCCCATGGATTTACAAACGGGTCCTCCCGCCTGTAGGCAAAAAAGATCCTGACTAACTGGCATAAGGTTAAAGAAATTTATTCTCAGCCATAAAATTATGGCCCGGGTCCACACAGCACAGCTCCAAGGAATTACCCGTCTCCAGTCTTATCGCCGCTGATGGCACGCTATTCGGGATAACCAACAAGCTCCGTACACATCTGGCCTGGACTTAATCCAGCTCCTGGGCAAAGTCCAAGGCCCATGTTATTTCTTACTGAGTGATTTTCAACACTTTTTCAGTCCTGCTTTATGCACCAAAGTCCGGGACCCTAAGAAGGTTCCAGAAAAAGACCACAAGCCTTTGAAGTGAAATGTTATACACATTTCCTTGCAATAAAGTTGCAGAGCCATGTTGGAAAAGGACAGTTGTTTATTTTATTTATACATTCATTCATTCGAGTTTAGGTTCTCAGGGCAGCTCGTAATAGTGGATGCGGTCATAAGAAGGAAGTTTCAGCTATTTAAATGTATCTGCTGAATATAGGACAATCAATTGCTAAGGCCTATGCCTTTTGATCTGGTAAACAGCAGGAGACCCAGGGTAAAAACAGACGTACAGGCAGCGCAGCAGCCCCCTGGCCCGCACCAGGGCAAGAAACAGTGGCCAGGGAGGGGCATCAAACATATGTGTCCATAGCCAGAGAGCCATCCTGCCATCCGCACATCCCAGATAGAGTGGGGGGCTCTACAAATGAGCAGCCAGCTCCACCCTGCTTCCAGAGCCCCGCCATGACAGACAACCATGGCAACCAGTCATGATGCTCAGCCATGGCAGCCCCTCCCCTGAGGCAGGGATGGTGGGGCTGAACAAACATGCTGACCAGCTTTGGTCCACGATGGCAGCCTTGGCTCAGGCTACACCTTGGAGATTTTTTGAGGACTCCGCCCTGGCCAGCCACCTACCCGCCCCGGGGCAGTCCCGGGCCAACCCAGGGCTTTTTTCTTCACAACAACAAAAATGGTTAATGGTAACCGACTTTCCTTCAGGGACATTGTGTACCTGTGTGCAGGTGACAATATCTGTAAAGGGTAAAGTTGGAGAGCCACTAACTTGCAAGTTTTTGAAAGAAATGTGTACCCAGGGTAGGAAAACACCCCAAGACAGAAGATGAGGATTCAGGGAAGCGATTCTGAGTGAGGGGGAAAGAGGAAGCAATTTCACTTGTGATAAGCTAGGGAAAACCTGATGGAAGTGGTAGGTTTTCAGGAGGGATTTGAAAGTTGGGAGGGAGCAGAACAAATGTATCCAGGGAGGGAGTTCCAGGCATGGGGCCAGAAAGAGAGAAGTAGCGAAGATGTTTAGAGGAGCAAAGATTGTAAGCCCTTTTGGGCTGGAATCTGTCTGTAGCTACTGACTGTACAGTGCCAGGTACATCGCTGGCATGATATAAATAATAAAAATAAATAAAGGAGTCACGAGCAGGTGAGGAGGGTAGGGGCAGAGAAGGAGCGAAGCTCCCAGGCGGGAGTGTGGCAGGATACAAGAGCGGAGAGATACGGGGAGCAAGGCCATGAAGAACCTTGAAGGTAAAGACCAGGAGCTTGTGCTGAATGCGTTCATGTAGAGGGAACCAGTGTACGGCAGAGAGGAGGGGCTGAGCATGGTCAAAGCGATGGGCAAGGTTTAAACCGAACCAAAGTTGTTGTAGTCTTAGTAAAGCAGGGAGCCACCAATAAAAATCCAGCTTCGCCTTGCTTGCTATTTGAATAAATAACAACCTTCTAAACTGAAGGGAGCAGCTCTTGCACGTTAGCCTCCCGTAAAACCTGCTCCCATAGTGGTTACGCTGCTCAGTATTCTGCTGCACCAACAGGACAAATTTTCTCCATTGCATTGTATTTAACAAAAAACTTGGATATTCCATAATCAAAAAACCTCTGGTTTACAAGAAGAGCTAGGGCTCTTGCAAATTCAGTCATGCACTAAAAAGCATGGAAATTGTAAGTTAAGGCTCCCACCTTAACTTCCGTGCCATGTTAGCATGGCTTTTGGTGGGGGGTAGGGGTGGGGGGTTTCCCCATGTACAATGTGTACAGTCTCACATATTGTGCTCACTTACAACTTAGGCTCCATGCACCCACACTTTGCCTTCATCTTTAAGACCCAATCCTCTTCCTCTTTGCAGGTTGGGGGCAACACCAAAGCTGGGGACAAGGGGGCATGAGCTGGCCCCTCACATCCTCCTTTCCCTCTATCCTTTCATTTCAGTTGTGGCGAATGGGACAGCTGACTAATGACTCATGACCATCCCTCTTACCCACTAGTCTCCACTGCCCTCCCATAGTACAGTGAAGCTGGGTAGAGTCGTATACAAATGTTTCATTAAAACTAAGTTGGGTATGCATTGAAATTAATATAATAGAATGGCCATTGGAAGGAATGGAGGCAACAGCAGTGCCGATTTCTAAATAAATACTAGGGATGGGACTCTGGGCAAAATTTTGGTTTTGGTCAATTTTGGTTTCGGTTCTCATGAATTTCGGGGGGGGGGGGTTAGTTTCGGTACTATCGGATCTTTTGCATTGATTTTTTTACTGGATTTTTAACATTGTGTTTTTTCAATGGGGGACAAACCGCAATGTTAAAAATCCGGTACAAAAATCAATGCAAAAGATCCGATAGTACCGAAACCGAAAAAGAACCAAAATTTCGGATTAATCCGAAATGGCCATTTTCGGGTACATTCGGTTTTATCCGAAACCGAAATTCCCATCCCTAATAAATACTATTGTCATTCCAACATCCAATAAAGTGATTGTGAAATTATACAACACAGTTGCATCTTTGGAAGTACACAGGGAAGGCAAGAGGGTGTGAAATGATGAAGGCACCAGATGCAGTAAGTAGAATGGTTGGAATGATAGGGAAAAATACAAAGTGTGTGTGGAATGACAGGAGAAATTAGAAATAGTTACAATAACAAGGTTCTGAGTGAAATAACTCATTCAGAAGACTGATGGGATACCAGGGGGAGCAGTTCTATCATTTTACCCACTTACCATAGCTGACTTCCTATCCTTTGACTCCCAATAGCCTCCCTCCCTGTTGTTCCATTTCCTCTCCTGTTTGTTTGGTTTTTTTGTCATTACACACACACTTCTGTTCCATATGACACATACAGACAAATGTATTTCCCAGGACTTTTGAGTTATCTGTAAAGGGAGTGGGGGCTACAGGGTTAAAGGGGCGACTTGGACCTAGGACTCCTGGGTTGTCTGTTACAAGGTTGAGAGCAGAGGAGAGGAGAACAGGCTTGGAACCAGGACTATTGAGTTGCCTGTGAAGGGAGTGCAACCTACTGGATTAGAGTGGGGTGGAGAGGCTGGAAGCCAAGAGCCCTGAGTTCTCGGTTACAGGGCTGGGACCATGAAGATTAGAGGGGGAGAAGTGGTGGGAGCCAGAACTCCTAAGTTCTCTCTTTCTTAAAGAGGAAATTGAGGGCTCATGCCCTCCTTTCCCCAGCTTCAGCCCCAAAGGCAAAGTGTGGGTGCATGGAGCCTAAGTTGTAAGTGAGCACAATATGTGAGACTTTAGTGTCTTTACTGCTAACATGGCACAGAAGTTAAGGTGGGAGCCTTAACATGCAATTTCCATGCTTTTTAGTGCATTATTGAATTTGCAAGAGCCTTAACTCGTCTTGTAAACTGGAGGTTTTTTTATTATTGAATTTATTTTGGTTACATTTTGCTGGGGCAACCGAAGTTTTATTTCAGATAGGCTGAATAGCTACATCGTTGTAGTTGTACATTTTTTAATTTCCTTTTGGGAAATATTGAAATTTTATCGTGATTCATTTTTTTTATTTATTTATTTTATTTTTGAGGATCAGCATACTTTACACACTCAATTTATAACATATATCCAGCCCTTTACAGAGATTCCATCTTGATTCATGATGAAAAATAAACATTTCAAAATTCTCACGGAGCAGAAAACCCATTTTCCAACCAACTCTAAGTTAGTATGGCTTAGCATCCTTGTTTGCCACTTCAAAAATTGAACGTATTTGGGAAATGTACTTCATTCTGGATGGCTCAAGTATGGGATTCGTGTAATGTGGAGAAACCAGCTGTTTCTATACTGTATTGAAAGGAACTATGTCAATTGGGTACCTTAACAAACGCTAAACTCACTGTAAAAAACCTACGTTTCAAAAGAAAAGGGAAAGTTCTGGTGTTCCTCCATGCAATAAAAAGGAGCTGTCATCTAAACTTCTAGATTCTGGCACCCAATACTCTCTATCAACCTGGCAGCACAAAGCCGTTTAGCACACCAGCTTAACCAATTATGTGGGAATTTCCTTTACATATGGGGAATTCTCAAATGGCATACAGCCAGCGTGTCATCTCTACACCATCACACTCTCACTGTCCCCAGTGGGGGGAAGACATGAACTAGGGGAAAGAAGCTGCTGCAAGGGTTCCACAGCGAGGTGTTCTAGCTGTCAAAGGCCCTGGACATCTGGAAATAAATCAGAGCAGCTTCCAGGTCCAGTCCTGAGCCCAAAAGCAGCATCCTGCTAACAGGGAAGGTAGTAAATGGCCACATTCACTCCTGAGAAGCACAGAGCAGGCTCTGGGCCACAGTCTCAAAATAAAAACGAAGATCTCTCTCTACTGTTTTTAGCTACAGCTATGTTGTAATGTGACACACACAAACTTCTCCCTACTGTGGCCTATACATTTTGTGCCAGGTGCATAAAGCAGCTAGATTTAGCCGCTTTATAAATTGGTCTTTATCTGCTACAGGCTTAATACTTCCCTGAGTCTTCCCAGTAATCAGCGTGAGAAGAGTCCACTCTTCTCATGTGGCCCCAGCTCCAGCACACACAGTCCTCTCAAGATTTCACATTCTCCTGTTACACATATATTCTTTTCAAACTATTGCTTTTCACACATGCAAACCATTAACTACTCAGCAAACAATTCTTCCTTTAGGTAGATTAAGTCAAGACTGAGACTTTCCTCCTTTGGCCTGCTATACTCAGTAAAAAATAAAATAAATAATAAATCTAGTATAATTCACTTTTTAAATTATTTCTGACAGTGCTGCTATTCCAGAGGCAGGAGGTTAAACTTAATCTAAACGTCAATCAAATGTTAATCAAATGCCTCCAGGCTGACACTGCCAACTCACCTCTCTCAAAAGCGACTTCCCCTCTTAGCACAGTGCTGTTCCCTTTGAGCACCTCGGCTGTTACCGTGACTTGCGGTGGGCTGTTCTTCAGCAGAGCTACCCCAATAGTCACATTTGAACCAGGTCTGAGGTTCCGTGGAGCTGCCACCAGAAATGTGGGACTGAAAAACAGATATTAAGAGGGGAAATAAAATAAAAGCCTAGTTATGGTCTGTCTGATCATTAATAATCTTCTCTTATAAAGTAACCACAGAATGCACATCAAATTCTGTATTTCTACCATGTTCCATTTCCTGTATCATTAAGAGGAGGTTTACACAAGCCTAATTGCTTAAATAGACCAACATTACTTCACTTGTGTGAAAACAGAAATTAACTGCACTGACAGTGTGAGCCTTGATATGTTGCGCTGGTGCTGGCTCCATTAAAATGAATAGGGTAACATCGCTTCAGCAACTTGAGGGTGTGCACCATTAGGATATTTTACTGACAAGAAATGTCAGTGCCAGTAAGTGGTTCAGTTCCTTAACGTTTTCTTATTTGGGTTCAGAGAAGTTGAGTCCAGGATTTTTTTTAAAAAGTACAAACTCAGATGCCAGTCTCCATTAACTTCCACAAGAACCCCATCAAAATTAAGATCAGAATCTTTGGGGTTCAAGTTATCCTTACTGACTTTAAAAAGAGCAGGATGAAACCCTAAGCTGAGCAAATCAAATGTAATTCACCAAGAGGAACCAACAAGCAGTGAGCACCGACTAGCCTTTGAAATCCCTAGAAGACACGAAAAGAAGTGAAGCCATACAAAGACCTTCAGGCTCAGGCAAATATTGTGTCACAGAATACTTAATATTGGTTAACAGAAACCACAGCAAAAGGGGGGGGGGGGGGGGAGGAGAGCCCACCTGTACCATGCTTACTGACAGTTAGTAGTACTACTAAACAAACAGTCCAATGGTATAATCCAGGTCAGGGGTGGGGAATCTTTTCCCTCCCAGGGGGCACTTTGAAAGTTAGTACAGGCTCCAAGGGCCCCATAGAAGTTGGAGCAGTGGGTGCACTCAGGAAGAGAAGGGTCTAGATCTTAGATGTGTGCCATGAATCCGTCTCCTATCCTTGTGTGCATGCCCTGGCCTCATCTCTGCTCCCTTACCCTGAGCTCAGTCTCTCAGTGCTTGGGGAATGGGAACTGGAAAGAGGCCACATTAAAAACTAGCCATGGGCCACATTCGGCCACTGGGTCTGAGGTGCCCCACGCTGGTGTAGGTGTAGCAGCAAGACAGTATTCAGCGTAACGGTGTGTCCCAACTGGATCTCTGGAAAGGCGGGGAGGGAGGCAGAGAGATGGGAGGATTCCTGGGGCTCCCCTGATTTAGGAGAGCAGCCACGCCCACTGCACAGTGGGAAATGTACAGTCCTTTGGGGAAGCCGGATACAAAGTTTTTCCGCCTATTTACAACAGAGGACTCATCCTGGGTAGGAATGTCTCAACTTGCCCCTGCTGAGGCCACTTCACCACCTTCCCCGTCTTGCAGAACTGCCCCCCCCCCTTCCCCCCGCGCTGCTGCTGCCGCCACTAAAACTTTACTGTCAGAACTTCAGTGGGGGCAGAATCGGGCCCTCCTCTGTGAAGCACACAGGCTAAACAGCACCCATTGAGCCTCCTCCTGCTGCTCCCTCTCTCCCTCCCCCTGCCCTGCTTTCCTCTTTCCCTCGGTCTCCCTCGCCCCCGGCGCCCTCCATACCCGGCCGCAGCGTGCCATGAAGCTGTCAGGAGGCACAAGAAGAGGTGGGCAGTAGAGAGCAGAGCCGAGCCCCTCCGTGCAGCAGCAGCAGCACCTGGAAAGAGCATCCTGCTCCCGGGAGTTTGCTAGCTGCTGGCGAGATGCTGCTTTCCTCGCCTTTGCCTCTGCCGCCTCCTCCCCCCCACGCCTTTGCCCCCCCCTGTTCCAATCCGGAGTCCTGAATTAGCTGGAGAGAGGGAGGGAGGGGCCCGGCTGGCTGGGGAGGGAGGGGCCCGGCTGGCTGATGAGTGAAAGAGGCTCCTTTTTTGAGACTGCGGCGGCTGCTCCCCAGGGAACGGCTCCATCCACCCCGCCCTCCTGCATTACACCGGGTACCTCCTCTTTGCTGATGCGGCTGCGGGAGGCTCGGCAAGAGCCGGACACACTTTCACACACCTGACAGACACACAGCAGCCCTTTCCTTCTAGCGTGGGCGAGCGCATATAAAATGAAAGGCCAGTGCTGTTTTTTAAACCAGCAGCCTGCCTCCCTGGTAAAGAGAAGCCCAGGCTGGAAAGAAGCGGGCGGGAGGGATGTTATTCTCGCCCTAGACTGTGAGTCAGCGCTTCGAAGAGGCAGCCGCCGCCGCAAGAGGAGAGCCAAGACAGGGGTGGTTCCTAAATTGGCTTGTAGATGTACTGGTGGCAGTGCCAGACCATATAGCTGCCATACAGGCAGGGCACTGAGGAGTTCTTGTCCTGCTGCAACAACACTTCCTGCCTCCCTTGACTTCCGACAGAAACTTTGTTCATTCACACACTGTGCCTTGAGCTCCCCCATTCATGGATGAAACAAAAGACTCAACAGATAAGTAGGAGTAGTGATTTATTTGTCTCAACCAATTGGTTGTAGCAAAATAAAATAAAATTTTAAGATGATATACAAAAGTACACTGAACAAAAATGTACAATACACACCCAAACATAGTCAAACATCTGCCGGTCAATACTTAGGGGCCAGTTCCCAAACCAATGGACCCTGCAGTCTATAAATCAAAAGGACTATACAGTAAGACTATTCCCATCATCGTCTTAAACATCTTTATAGCAAAACCTATGCAGTTTCTAAAGCCCGATAAAAATTAGTATAAAAATGGATGAGGGCATGACCACACAAAATGCTGGTTGAGGATTGCCCATGCTCCAGTGCGCTGGTTGGAATGGCTTTGTCTAGATGAAAAGCTAAAGGCAGTGTGGTGTAGGAGGGGTTTTTGGTGGCCAACAGTAGAGAGGACAGTCCAGACACGTTTTGCCCTCAGTTTTTTTTTATTATCCTTCCCATTTAAGGAGGCCAAAAAACTAATTAAAACAAAGGATCTATGATATAGAGCAGCAAACACATGGCATGTGAGTCTAAAATTTTGCCATGGTGTAAGTATTGGGTCCCACGGTCTGTGGAACCTAAATACTTGTCAGTATTGGTCCATCTGTTGTATAGGAAAGCTTTTACAGGACTCCGACTGCAATTGATGCCCTTGGAAGTAATGCCAGTTCACTTGAAGGGAGTGAATTATCCCAACCGTTTATGCGTGCGTGCGTGGGAGGGAGGGAGGGATGAGGATCTAGTTCATTATGTATTGGTTTGCCCCCTTTATGCTGAGGCAGGTACTAGGTTATTCAAGATTGTGAATCTAGATAAAGATGGACCCAGTTTACGGAAATTAGTTTATTTGCTTACAGATAAGAGTGATTCCGTAACTGCTGCGTTTGCATCATTTGCAGCCTCAGCAATAAAAATATGGGCATGGTTTATAAAATGTTGTGAATAATATTTACTATGGATAATTTCAAATTGCCCTCTGACCATTTGTTTTTGTATATATGTTTATATGTTGTTTGGTTTTGTGTATGTTTTTCTTTTACTGTGCTTGATAAGGCTTTTTGCTATATTAATAAATTTATTACTTACTTACACAAAATGCTGCTTAGTAAAGTGCAGGGGTTCTCAACATTTTTCCAGTCACGAGCACTGGAGTGACGTACGTTAGTACTTGGGAAACACTGTATAATTTGCATGAGTAATTTGCATAAATATGTATAAATTAAGTTTCCCCTCTGCAATTCAATTGAATTCATTTCAGTGGACATTGAGATAATTAATCAATTAATTCCAGCTCACATTGACTTTAATGGCAGCTGGCTTGGGGAGTACTTTTACACATTGCCCGAGCACTTTGGTGCTCCCGAGCACCAGGTTGAGAATCCCTGGTGCAGCGTGTGGTACTAAGCCCCAGGGGGTAACTTTGTGACCAGTCTTGTATGATAACAGTCTATAAAACTACCCTGCGTCAATGCATATAGACTGCAATCCTAAAACCACTTGCTTCATAGTAATCCCATTGTATGTTTATAAATGAGACAATAGCCCGCTTGCGTCCACGTTCAGTTCATGCAGCCCCCAATCACAGGTTTTAGCGTGTAGAGCTAATAAATGGGCAGCTCCATGCATGCATTTCTTGTGCTGGCAGCAGCCACCACCAGTGGCATTACTCAGTGCTTTTCCTCTCCCTGGCCCTGGATCTGATGGAAAGGGGGGGGGAGGGGTGTCACACTAGCTCTCCCTACTGAGAGGCGACTGGTAGAGGAGAGAGTGACTGCGCTTTCTCAACTGAGGATCAGCTGCAAGTGGAAAGAGCGAGGCAGGGGGTGCAGAAGACGTTCTCCAGAAGATCTGCACCTGCACTCCTCCATCAATTTGGGAAAGGAACCGAGGGGAGCAAAGGAGGGGCGAGGGTCCTCTGCAGCATGCACGGGGCTCTGGCACTCTGTTTGAGAAAGGAACCTAGGGGAGCAAGGGAGGAACGAGGCTCCTCGGGAGGATCTACGGAACTTCTGCTCTGCATTTGGAAAAGGAACTGGGGGGACCAAGGTTGTTCCTAAATCCTCCGGAGGAGCCTGCCCCTCCCTCGCTCCCCTTGGTTACTTTCCCAAACAGAGAGGAGTGTGGGCGCAGATCCTCTAGGGATGGTCTGACTCTCCAGCAGCCGCCTGTCAGCTGAGAGAGAAGGACATTCTCTCCTCTAGCAGCTGCCTCTCAGCTGGGCAAGCATGCTAGGCGTGACTGGTGGGCCTGAATGCGGGTGAAGTGGCACACAACCTAATTCACGAGATGCAGTCACGCGGGCATGCATTAGCATGCACTAGCCCCACCCCGTGGGCCCACAATGTCCCTGGACGATGCCATAAGTGGGCGATAAGTGGGGGCTGGGAGGTGTAGGCTAACATCTGGCAAACACCTAATAGACAGGCAGATGAACACCTACCTGGTGGGTGCTAATGTGGGCTGTCATTCATGCTTTCATCACCTCAAGGCTATACTACTGCAACGCGCTCTACATGGGGCTACCCTTGGTAACGGTTTGGAGGCTGTAGCTGGTGTAGAATGTGGCAGCTCAACTCCTTCCGGGAATGGGTCGCCGTGAGCACAAAACACCAGTGCTCCTTTTGCAGGCCGATTCAAGGTGCTGGTGTTGACCTTTAAAGCCCTAAACAGCCTGGGTCCATTTATCTGAGGGATCACCTGGCTCCCCGTGTCCTTTCGTGGTCTCTGCGATCGGCTCAGGGCACCCTCCTGGAGACTCCAGTTTTTTGCTGGGTCTCAGCTATGAGCAGGGCATTCTCAGCCATGGCATCTTTGCTGTGGAAGTCCCTCCCCCAGGAGGTCCACCTGTATTTAAGCCTGACAGCCTTCCGGAGGCAATGTAAGACTATTCTGTTCTGTTGGGCTTTTGGCAATGGGGACTGAATAGGGGGAACTGAATTGTTGGTGTTAACTAAGGGGGAGGATGGGGTGGGGTTGCATGGGGATGGGGGTGTTTTTATGTTGTATTTTGTATATATGAATTTTGTGTGGGCTACCCTGAACTGATGTGCTGGAAGGGCAGGATAAAAATTGAAACAAATAAATAATATTGTCTCATTTATTGTCACCCACTTGGGTCTACTCTGGAGTAAGTGGCTTCAGGCTTGCAACCATAGTTTCTAACACCATGAAAATCTCCACTTGAAAAGTAGTCTGAAATTATATGCAGATTTTTAATGCTTGGCTCCTACCAACACCTGTGAAATTAATTTGTGTCTGAATTAGATGAAGGCAACGGCACAGCAAGTTGCTGAGACTGCTGTATCAGGAAAATGTATCTGGGGCCACATTTCATATTATGAATAATTTTGAAAGCACAGCACACAGCAGGAAAGGATTTAACAACCACTAGCTGCTCCAAACCAAGAAAGCACTGCACATTGGGGATTCTTTTTGTGAAGTAAAACACATTGTCATTCCCCACTCATAGCTGGGGAATTTTCAGCTTATTAGTTTGCATTGTTTGGAGTGGAACATACGCTGCAGAACCAAAAGGTTTGCACACTCTTGTAACAATCATTGTCATCCATGGGTAGCAGCTATACTATCAGCCAATAATGAAACACCTTCTGAAAGTATTCTGCCTCCCCAAGAGCTTGGAACTACAGAAGATGAACATTATCTGAATGTAAATGAGTACAGATTGTAAGAAAAACCTGACACTCCTCAAATGTATAGTCCCACTGAAATTAATTTAATGAGTAAAGCAAGTGACACTCAGGCTTATGAATATGTAAAGCAGAAGCTCCATGAGCCAGGACCCAGGTGAAGTCACATCATCTGCAGTTGAGGTCACTATCTCAATTGATATATCTGATATACTTTTGTTTCTCTCTAGGGTCACAGAATAATATTTGAATCACAAAATGGGGTCACGCTGGCAAAAAGCCTGGGAACCACTGATATAAAGCTTTACCTGACACTGCTGAATTGTAACGATGCTAAACTTAGAATGCACATGTATGCTGGGGTAAGATGCAGGTTTTGTTCTGTAAAACTGTACAAAGTAAATGTAGCAGAGCAGAGGCTCAATTGGCTGCTGGCCCTTTAAGAGACCAAACTCGGGGTACTTTTAGACAAGCACCTCCCCACCCACCCACCTTTCATGTTGCAGGGCTGCAGTGGTGTCCTATGGGCACACTGTAACATGTAGAATGGGTGGGAGGTGCTCGTCTAAAAGCACCCTCTGAGCCATAAGGCACGTACACCAGGGCAGGGTGTGGCCAAGGCAGCCTGGAAGCCAAAAGCCTCTGCTAAGCTCACTTAGGGGGAAACTGCTTGGGAGAAGGCCAGCAGAGCTGGATGAGCTAGGACTCAGCTGGGATACTGGCTTGAAAAGCAAGGGGGTTCTGTGTGAGAGAGCCTGAAGCTCAACGGGCTGAAAGGGGGACTTGAACAAGAGAAGCTCGGTCCTCGGAAATTCATGAAGGCCTGTAAAGTTTTTATATATATATATATATATATGATGGAGGTGCATACTCATGGTAATGAATAAAACAACATTTGAGCTAATTCCCAGCGTGAACCTGACTACTTAGGGGGTCTGACCCTGAAGGGAACTACCCGGGCCAGGACCCATGCTACTACAGTGGTGGAGAATTTTGGTAATGATCACCCCTCTGAAAAAGCCTGGGGTTATACCACTGAGTAGGGCAAGAGAGGAGAGCTCATCCTCAGCTGTATAGAGAAAAGAGATTGGGCTATATATATATATTGAGCTAAATTCCCAAGAGTAAATGACTCTATCGACTGCATCCTGCCAAGACTCACAGTAAAAACAGCCTGCTCTGCTACTACAGTAAACACAAAAAAATTTTAGCTTGCAAAACAATGCATCGTGTCTCTGAAAATATATTCTCCCTAGGATTTAGAAATCCTAAAAGGAAAAGCCAGGAAAAGTGAATTCTTTCATAAGTGTTCAACAGATAAATTCTTTTGGTAACACAAGAAACTCCATAACTTTTTTTTCAAGGAAAATTAGCCATGGAAGCTCAATTTTAGGCTAGTCAGGCATTACTCAGATCACTGACCTATCAGAAGTATTGTGAATAAGTTTGCCTTCTGCCTTCAAACAAGGAATGAGTTCGGCTAATAGACATAAAGCAGAACAATTCAGCATTTTCCAAAAAGTAATTCCAAAAGGTGGGATCACTGAAGTCAATGAGTGTCTTTTATTAACTTCATTTTCCTTTGAATCAGGCCCCATGAATCAGAAAGTTATGCAAACAGACAAAGAAGTGAAAATTTCATGTGTTAGTCATGAGTATGCAAAAGTTCTTGTGTGTATGCCAAAAACAAATTGTGAGGAATCACTTACTGTGAACTACAAGGTGGTGTGACTTTTGTGTAGATCAGTACTACATCCCTCAAGGCCTATGCTTTCATTATCTAATAGAGAGTGCAGTTTTAGAGTCCTGGGAGCAGGAAATTATTATACATGACACCTGCAAACGTGTTAATTAACTTGACGAGCACCCTGGATGTTGGTAATTATCTGTCCTTCCCTAACTGCTTAGCCAATAAATGTTAGTTCAGATGATCTAAAGTTTCTAATGTCTTTTTATTCATTCTGCATAGGTGTGGATGGATTTCTTTGGAAAACTAGTCTAACAGCGTGTGTAAACAAACAAGACAGGGCCCCGCATTGGCCCAAGTTACCTGCTCATATGCAGGATGCCCGTCAGATGTTTCCTCTGGGTTTCCCCAAGCTGGGTCGGGGCTGTCCCGCACAACGTCATCCCAAGAAAGGCAGAGAATGCCATGCAGGGTAACCCAGCCTGAACCAGGGTAAAACACTGCCCCAGGGCCTGTCTGATGGGGCAGGAGCCACAAGGCAGGCTGTATTCACCACCATAGAGTCGCAGCTGCAGCCTAGAGAGGTTTCAGGAGCAACCGCAACTCTATGGTGGAGGAGGGGGGCGGTGCATGAGGAGACCATAGATGGGGGAACTGCTGGCCCGTCTGCTGGGGTCCTCACAGTGGCCCACTGCAAAGAGGGGCCACAGAGCAGCTCTGGGGTCCAGTGGGTTCCCAGCCTGTGCGTTAACACCTAGTAATTTCATGTCTTGGGATAAAAGCAGCGCAATGATGTGCAGTAGGGTGGGGTGGACTTTTTTTTGTAGTTTACAATTATTACACTATATTCATTGAATGCTTTACTATCCAAGAAAAATAAAAACACTAAATATTCCTAAAGTATCAGATGAATATGGAAATCACAATTATGACTTCAGAAAACTTTGGGTAATTTCAGACGTTACAGGACCACGGTCAACTACAGTGAAACTCCTATGGTGACCAAAAGTCCCGTAACGTGTAAATGATTCCCACCAGATGTTCACCCCAGTGAACCTCCAGCAGGAATCATTTTAACCACAATTCCGGGGATGATGCCGGTACCATCCCTGAAATCGTGGTTAGCCCAACCA
>QEPC01001041.1:8145247-8158611 GCA_003113815.1 Sphenodon punctatus | reverse complement strand
CTAAATCTACGAACCATAAATACAACTTGGAATTAGGCGGATGATGAACATACTTAGATATCAGCTGATTCAAGAGAAAAATATGATCTGTTGTAGACTGGCCCACACAGAAATCTTCTCTGGTTCCAAGCTGTTAGATTTCCTCTGCCATGACTGAAATTTGCTGAGGAGGAATTTAGCGTATAGCTTCCCAATAACAGATAAAAGGCTAATTGGTCTATAATTACTTGGAAGATTTGGGTCACCTTTTTTATATATTGGCACCATATGAAACCATGGGGAAAACAAAGTCTATAAACACAAGACTGACTGTCTGAGATTAAAATCTAGTCTGATAAGAAACACTGATATTCTTAACTGACACCCTTTAAGGAGATCCATATTTTTCAACTTGAAATTCCAAACAAATTTTCTTTAATTCAGAAATACAGGGTAATTTCAGACGTTACGAGATCACAGTCAACCACAGTGAATCCCAGTGGATTCCCTGTGGTGGCTGTGATCGCGGTAACGTCTGAATGGTCCTCATCAGATGTTCACCATCACCACAGTGAATATCTGGCGGGTATCAGATCTGACCATGGTTCTGGACCTCCGGCCAGCCCACGGTCCAGAACCGTGGTTAGGTTGGCCACGATCCAGGATGGGCCAAAAGTAACATCTGTTACCTTGGCCCATCCCGGATTGTGGCCCCGACCACGGTACAAGATCAGGCGCAGCGGCCGCATTGGCCGCTACATCCACCCAATCCCCAAGGGCGGGCAGCCAAGGGAGCGTGGGGGAGCGGGGCTGTGTGGCCGCACATCGCACCACACACCCCGCCCCCGCCGAGATTCCCCAGCGTGATGGAGCCGGCATGTCTAAAGGACGGCTGGCTTCATCACAGACCGGGATCTGAGTGAGATTCCGGTCCAGGATTCAGCGTGGCAGGCCGAATGGCCCATCATGTCTAAAATTACCCCCAGAGTGCCAAATCTCTACCTATTTCTTTTGGACCAATGAGAACTTAAAGGTACAAGGAGAAACCTCCTAATGATATGTTAGTTTTAGTTACAGGTGATGTGCATCCTTCATTTGTATAATTTAACAGCCTATTTTTCAGGAAAATAGAGCTATCCATTAAAAATATTTGTAAAAAAATTAATAAATTAAACTTATAAATACCTTTCTTTAGTGGTTGTATGGCCTGGCAATTTTCAAATTAAAGGATTTTAGTTTGATAATTATAGAGCCTTTCATCTAGCCAGGAAACTACGGGTCTCACTGAGACTACGGGTACAGCCACACAAGCCAGGCGGGTCCGATCCCCTAAACACCCAGGGTGGGCAATCCCAGCCACCACCCTTTGGGGCCAGCACAGAGAGCAGGGGGGGTTACACAGTACACCCACGCTCCGATGGGGAAACCATGCAGATGGGCCACTGTCTGACATCCCACCTCACCTCAGGACAGGCCAAGGCACTGGCCACATGCACGGTCACTCTCCCCCAGCCCACCCACTATCCCATCCCCAGCTGTGACATGGCTGCATGGGAATGGCGACAATGCCCACTGTTCAATGCCCCACAGTGGATGTTGCTGCTGTGCAGGGCAAACAGGGACTTCTCTGCACCTTTTCTAGTTCTAGTATGTCTTTTTTAAGATGGGGCGATGAGAACGGCACACAATACTCCGGGTGCAATTACACCACAAACTTTATAAAGCACTATTATGGTGTTTTTCATTTAATTACCAACCCCCTTCTGAATAATTCTTAACATTCGGTTTTCCTTTTTGACCTCTGCTTTTGCTTGAAAAAAGGCATTTGATGAAGTATTCCATTGTCTACGAAACCTTATGCTTTTTCTACTAGTCTCCGGGTCTCCGGGTCCTGGATCAGCCCCTGCACTTGGCCAGGGGCGCCCTCCTTGGGGTCCCCCGGGTTTCCACCATGAGGAGGGCGTTCTCTGTGGCTGAACCGTGGCTGTGGAACTCCGTCTCATTGGAGGTCCTCTTGATTACCGACCTCTCCTCTTTCCGCAGACAGTGTAAGACCTGGCTGTTCTGCCGGGCCTTTATCGAGGGAGATGGGGTGGGTATGGGCTTTGTAGGTTGTTTTAATTGTAGTTTTATTACTGTGTATTTTAATATGTTTTTTTAATGTTGTTAGCCGCCCCGAGATACCTGAGGCAGGAGGGGGTGGCGTATAAGTTTTAATATTAAAAAATAAATAAATAAAATTAATGAGATGGTAGCCCATATCCAGGCCTGCCAGCATCATAGAGTTGCATCTAGCATGGCTGCTAGAGAGTGATCAGCTGTGAAGTGGCTGCAAGAGGAGAGAGCAGGGGCAAGAGGAAAAGGTCCTTCCTGCACCCCTGCTCTCTCCTCTCCCCTCTTGCAGTCATTTCACACCTGATTGTTCCCTCACAGCTACCCGAGCACACACCCTCATCTTGCAACCACTTCATTGCTGATCACTGATCATGTGCTCGGGCTGCTGCGAGAGCATGAACAGCTGTGAAGGAGCTGTAAGAAAAGAGCGAGCAGGGGTGCAGGAAGAACCTTCTCCTCTTGCAGCCGTCCGAGCACACGAGCACTGCTGCAAGAGGAGAGCACAATGGAAAGGAGGGTCATGGCCATCAAAACAGCCTTCTCTGGCTGTGACCCGTCCTTTCCATCAAAGCCAGGGTTGGGGAGAGGGAAAGTACTGAGTGGCACTGCCTGTGATGGCTACCACCAGCACATGAAATGAAGGCACGGGGCTGCCTGTTTTAGCGCTACACGCTAAAACACAGGAAAAGGCGGTGAGTGGGCTCTGCACAGACCGAACATGGACTCCAGCGTGCTATTCGTCTCATTTATAAACACCCTAAGGTGCTATCCTGTCACAATCATAGGCACGCTTCCCATTTTTAAAAAACTGGTTAAAGGGAATTTAGCTGCAGGCATAAGTTGGATCAGCCTGAGCACTTGCTCCTGACTATAGCCAGTCCAGGACAATAGCCAAAAGATGTGTCCCCTCCACTGATGATCTGACAGCAATTGCCAAATCTCTACTGTCAAATCCTGTGGAACACAGTACTGGCAGAGGAATTCAACAGGGTCCAGAGGATTCCATACCTTTGGAATGCCTTTGTTGCCCCAGATGCTCAACCTGATAGTCTGCCTCTAAAGCCAGCCATTTACCTGGGTGCCTATGGCCCGTCAAGGCCATTCCAACAGTCCAAATGAGCAGAGACACATCCTTTCTTTAGAGTGGCTGTATCAGCGATATGCCACACAGTTCTCTGTACTCTAGTCTGCAGGGATTCTTCAGGGACCTGGTTTTGGAGAAACAGGAGGACTTCACAAAAATTTTAATAAATTATTATAAGGTTAGGGTTGAATGATCCTAGCAAACTAGCTAATTGGGGTTGGGGCAAATCAACACATATTTCTACAACTGGTTAAATTTTCAAATTTCCTTCACCAGTCACCTTTAAACCCCGGAGAGCACTGTCTTCTTGTGTCTCTCTCTGAATTTTCTAACATTTGTTAGCTGTGGTCAGAACTCTACCTGTTGTTTATGTAGTATGGCTTACTTCATCTATGCCTTTTTGTCTCTACAGAAAGACTGAAAGTTAACGTTAAGATCGCTTTTAGAGACGTGCGGGGGACTTGCGGCGTGAAATCACGTGTCATGTAAAAATCATGTAGGCGGGGTTTAGACAAGACTGTGAGAAGTCTCGTCTAAACCCCGCCCCTGGGATTTTTACACACCGCATGATTTCACACCGCGAGTGCCCTGCGTATAGCTAAAAGCAGTCTAAGTCTTTTGCAAACAGTGTAAAACATGGAAGTAAAATAACATTAACTTTCAGTCTTTATGTTGAGACAAAAAGGCACAGATGAAGTAAGACATACTACATAAACAACAGGTAGATTTCTGACCACAGCTAATAAATGTTGGAAAATTCAGAGACAAATTTGTGCAAGAATGCACAAGCGTGAGAAGTCTCATCTAAAACCTGTCCGTGGGATTTTTACACGCCACGGGATTACACGCCATGAGTGCCCTGCACACATCTAAAAGCACCCGTAGCTGCTCGAACACTGATAACAAAACATATTAAACTGTGCCATTTTGACTGGTGTGAGAGATTTAAAGAGTTTTTATAAATGGCATAAAGTTGTCATCAAAAATTCAACTTCCCCATTGCAATTTATTCTTTGTAAAATGTGAATGAATCACAAAATAAACTCTTTCAGCTTATTTTTATTATTTCCTTCGACTATGTCTTATAAAATTCCATATGCCAAATTGCCCTAACTTTACTTTATGTTCTGTTTTCGTTTGTTGCTGTGAGTTTTCATAAGGTCATGTCTGACCTTCCTACAGTGTGAACACTACAGGAAGAGCCAAAAAGCTTGTTTCTGGTTAAATTCTTTAGCGGGCACCAGTACAGGTTCATCACAAAGAATGAAAGATTCTGGAGAATACTATTATATCAAATTTCATTCCACAGTTAAAGTATATATTTAAACTATGGCATTTTTAATTTTTTTTTATCTAAAGTCAGGGTTTCCTTAGTGTCATAAAATGAATGATTACATTCTGCACTCCATGTATTCATGCGTTATTAGTTCACTTTCCTTTAAATACATTGAAAAGACTGGCAGAAGTGCTTTTTAGGAAAATATTAGTTTTCTAAAAACTATTTATTAAAACTCTTTCATCTGGAAATATGTACTACAAGCCAGTCTGTTTTACAGCTTAATACATTCTGGAGACTGTATAACCAAGCATAAACGTCCCTTTAAAATCCAATTGTTTTAAATTTGCCAAGTTGTGAGTGGAGGGAGAAGCACCCCTTTTCCATTTCCTGGTTATTATCTTTCTAAAAGGGGCTGCACATAAGTAGTTTCAGGATGACTCCAAAATAAGCAAAATCAGAATCTTCAGCAAAAGTGATGCTGTTACACTACATCAGGGGTGGGGAACCTTTTCTGTCCTGAGGGCCACATTGAAAATTAGTATGAGCTCCAAGGGCCGCATAGAGGTTGGGGGCGGGGGTGCTTAATGGGTGGATTAAAGAAAAGTAGGGCCCAGAACATGGATCTGTGCCATAGATCTGTCCGCTACCCGTGTGTGCATACCCTCCTCTCTGCTCCCTTATCCTCAGCTCATTTTTCAATGCTTGGGGGTAGAGACTGGATCCAGGGGCCAGATCCAGGCACTGGAAAGGGGCCACATAAAAACTTGCTGAGAGTCGCATTTGGCCCCCAGGCCTGAGGTTCTCCACCCCTGCACTACATGAACCAAAGTGTGAATTTGTGCTTGCTTCTTTATAATTCTGTGGATGATGTTAAATGTATCATTCCTGAGAAAAAGAGTTTCTTAGAGGAAAAAAAACCACTCACATTTAAACTTAATTGCTTGTGCTGGGTTGAGGAGGAAGGGGGAGGGCTGGAGGAAAAATATTTTCATTCCAAAACTTTTCAAATGCAAATACTTTTTGGTGGGGAGCAACAGAAGTTATCTTTGGGGGTTTTCTCCTGAAAGGAAAATTTGGGGTAATCAAAAGATGGTTTTTGGAACATTTCTGTAATAGAACAGTACCAAGAATTGAGTTTTGCTATGTTCGGGGGGCGGGGGGCGGTGATTACTTTCCAGATGCAAAAAAAAAAAAAAAGAAAGAAAGAAAGAAAGAAAAGAAAAAAGTCATGCTAATTTAAAAAAACAAGAAATTAAAAGTGAAAATTCTCAAAATCAATATCTTGGCATGGAAATTTGAGATATAATAAAAATGATAATTATACAAGATATTTTTTGCAAAACATTATGGTTTCTTCCACCTACTGCAATCAGGTTTAGGCTTAATCTGATTGCAAGAAACTCAAAGAAACTGTGCTGGGCTAGCCATCTAAAGATTCTGTCAAAAAATCTGGTAGCTAGAAATTTTTTGAAACATTGTGACTGGATGCTGTCAATTTGCCCAAGTGCCCAGGCCTTAGCTGTCCCAAGGGGCATAAGTTAGGTGGTGGGCACAATGGCCATGCAAAGGCAGCATGTTTTTCTCCAGCTGCTTCCAATCTAGGGGCACTTTTAGATGAGATAAAAGTTGCACGCGAGGGTAAATAAATGAATGTGTGAGTTAGCAGAACGTTTAAACAGCTCTCGTGTGTGTCATGTGGAAATGTCTGGATTTAAATCCAGTTTTGCAAAACTCTGATATCGGGGTTTAACAAAACTGGATTTAGAAATTTGCAGGAGAAAATCTGGAATTCACGTCTAGACATTTAATTCCCACACAAATACACAGATTTAGAAGAGCCCAGCAATGTGACCATCTGCGCATGTACTGCTAACTCCCCTTCTCCGCCGAAATGGAGGTGACGGGGAATTTGTTGAGCCCCGATTGCAAAAGGGAGGCACAGAGTGGGGGTAGGGCACAGTCATGGGGACTTCTAGAAAGCCTTGTGTGCAGAGAATGGGTTGCTAGGGGGCAACCAGCCCAGAGGTGCAGGCGCAGAGGGGGTCACGTGGGCAACTTGGAATGGACCCCGCCCCTTTTAGGAGAGGGGCGAGTCTGCTGTAGCCACGTGAAGCGGCAGTTCAAGGGGTCAAAGCAGTGAGGCAGCAGCAAGATGCCTTGCTGCTGAGCTCTGCACGGTCCCTGTTGGGAGCTCCCCGATCCCAGCGGCAAGATGGGGCGAGTGAAGAAAAAGGGAGCAGCGGTGCAGAAGAAAAATACAATGGGAGCCTGCAGGGGTGAGGAGAAAGAGGAGGGGGGGGATCCCCTTCAGGGCTGAAATGCTCACCTGCCTGGTGGAGTGCAAGGCGCGGATGCGCGCTCTCATCCCTCCCCCCAGGGGGTATGATGCTGGCCCGATCGTGGCCCAGGACACGGGGGGGGGAGGCAGGTACCAGACCCCACGGAGGGACAGGAGCCTGTCCTGGAGCAGCAAAGTGCCCCACAACCCGTGGCCCCCAGAACGGGGGAAGGGTCTGAAAGGAGGGAGGTCCACAGGGGGGAGATCATCCCCCATAGAGAGGTTGGAGTTCACCGCGGCGAGAGGGTAGCAGGCCCCTTCGTACACACACACCCCCATGGATGATTTGATTTTGTCCCCTTTGGGAGTCATGTCAAAGAAGGCGGTTGGGGAATTCCGGATGATCCATCACTTGTCCCACCCCCAGGGAGGCTCGGTTAACAATGCAATTCTTAAGGAGCTGTCCACAATTAAGTATGCTTCGTTTGACAAAGCAGTGGAAAAGGTCAAGGCCATGGGGAAGGGTGCACTGTTGGTAAAGTGTGATGTTAAATCGGCATTCCGCCTGTTACCAGCACACTCTAGTAGTTTCCATTTGTTGGGTTTCCAGTTCGAAGGACAGAACTATTACGATCACGCCATGCCAATGGGGTGCTCAATATCCTGCTTGGCATTCGAACGTTTCAGTTCCCTCGTCGAGTGGGTCTTTAAGAGTAGGCTCACGGCTGGTGACTCAACAAAATACCTTGATGGTTTTTTAATAATTGGTCGCCCCAAGGGAATGGATTGTGCTGCTGCTCTGCAGCGGTTTCAGGAGGTAGCGAGGGAACTGGGTGTCCCTTTGGCCCCAGAAAAAACAGAGGGGCCGTTGACAAGGCTCACTTACTTGGGCATAGAATTAGACACTGAATTAATGTTGTCAAGACTGCCGGAGGATAAGCTGCACGATATCAGGATTAAGATCAAGGAGCGCATGGATGCACGTAAGGTTATTGTCCGGTCCTTACAGTCTCTAGTTGGGAGCCTCAACTTTGCATGCCGTGTGGTGGCCCCGGGCCGTGCCTTTTTATCTAGGTTGTACGATAAGTTGAAGGGAGAAATGCCATCTCATTATCGGGTTACAGTGACCAAGGACATGAAACAGGATTTAGGAACCTGGTTGCAGTTTCCTGAAGGTTTTAACGGGATCAGTTTTTGGAGGAAAAGGTGGTTGCTCCAGGCACAACTACAAGTACATTCGGATGCGGCTGGGGGTGCAGGCTTTGGGTCTATTTTCAAACCCACTGGTGTGCAGCCCTATAGCCCCAGGAGTGGCAGGAGACAGGAGTAACCAGGGATCTCACATTTCTCGAACTGTTCCCGATAGTGTTGTTGTGGGCGCAGCACTTTGCCAACCGCGCAGTAGTATTCTGGTGCGATAATCTGGCGGTGGGTCACTCTCTTCCCGCTCTTCTCGAGTTATGTCTTTGGTGAGGACCCTGGTAGGGGCGTGCCTGAGGAACAATATATTATTCATGGCACGGCATGTCCCAGGCATCGACAACAGGATAGCCGATGCCCTGTCTCAGTTTCAGATGGACCGATTCCGGGAAATGGCACCGGAGGCCAGGGAATTACCAGATTCTTTACCACCTAGGGTTTGGAGCCTTGGGAGGTAGAGTTACAGACCATCGTTCAAGTGTCTTTGGCCCCCAGAACCAGAGCAGCATACGGTAGGGCCTTCTGGGAATTTCAGTTATTTAGGGCAGGAAAAAGATCGGGGACTGGTTTCCCGATAGGAGAACCAGAAGTTATACAGTTTGCAATGGCACTTCATAAGAAAGGCCTTGCAGTGGGTGCCATATCGGGGGAAATCGCAGCCCTTTCTTTTGTTAGCAAATTAAGGGGATTCTCATCTCCAGATAAAGGTTTTTATTTGAAGTGTATGTTTCAAAGTTGGGCCAGGGTTGCAGGAGTCCCCGCCCCACCCCCCTAGAAAGGGCACCCATAACTACACCTATCCTGACTCATTTAGTGGGGACCCTCCCAAGGGTGTGCCATGATGCCTTTGAAACGATTGTTTACCACAGCTTATGTCATAATGTATTTTGGAGGCTTCAGAGTCAGTGAGGTAGTGTCTAGATCTAGCAGGGACAGCTCTCCCCGGGCATTGGGCATGAATGATTTGGAATGGACCAAGGATGGATTGAAGTTGCACCTTAAATGTTCTAAGACCGACCAGAGGAAAAGGGGACAAACAATCAAATTGTTTAAGAGTGGCCCAAAGACAATATGTCCAGTGGAGCAGATGTGGCGGTACATGGACATGCGCCCAAGGGAAGGTGGAGTATTATTTATACACAGGAAAGGAACATCCCTGATGAGTTATCAGTTTATGGCTGTTATCTGGGCAGCATTGGCATGGGTTGGTTTGCCACCCGGTGAATTTGGGTCACGTTCTTTCAGGACTGGAGCAGCCACAACAGCGGCTGCAGTGGGATTGCCAGAAGAGGCAATCAAGGCAGTTGGAAGGTGGCAGTCTGGTGCTTATAAAAAATGTTAGACCTTATCTGTAATAATAGTGTTTTTCGATTAGGACCCATGCCAACTGGGGCAGCACGACGAGTGGCGTGGATCGTGGTGCGTTGGGCTAGCAGAGCTGCAACGAGGCTCTCCTGGAGTGTGCAACTGGGGCTGGGCGAAACGGAATTGATCAGATGAATGGGCAAGAGTGGGATACACTGGAGTCAGCTGCTCCCAATGTTGAGGGGTTTGGTAAACACACCCTCACCACACATCTTAGTAGTTCACTTAGGGGAAAACGACCTTCCAACCCACAAAGGAGTCAATTTGGTCATTCAAATTAAGAGGGACTTGTTAACTGTTAGGCAATGGTTTCAAGGGGTACAAGTTTTGTCAAGTTTTCTGCCCAGGGTAAAATGGGAATCAGCAATTAAGCCTGGGAAAGTTGATAAAATTCGAAGGAATGTTAACCGAGAAATAGTTAAATGGATACAAGGGCTGGAAGGTACTAACATCAGGCACACAGAGATAGTGCATGGACGATTGGATTTGTTTAGGGAGGACGGGGTGCATTTGTCGCCCACGGGAAACAATTTGTATCTGGCAGCACTAGCCGCACACTTGAGGAATTTATTGAACGGATAGGTGGTGGGTGTCGAGGGAGTTAGGATTGCCTCCCCCTTATTGGCAGGGGTATGCTATGGTAGGATAGATAGGATAAGAATAGGATGTTAAGAGTCATCTCCTTAAGATATGGGGAGGGGATACCTAGTGTAATGCGGGGCACAGCATGAACTGGGGTCATGACCCTCAGAGGAGTGCCTTAGCAGAGGTAGTAAGGATATGCACTGTCCTCATACCTTGCCGGCGTTTACCTCCTTACTCCTGCCCGGAGTTGGACTTGTCCCCCCTGTTTGGCCAGAGCCAGAGTGCTGTCGGGGGGGGTGGGGGGGGTGTTTAGTTTGTGGTACTGATACTGGAGGGCACATCCACATCAGTAACTGAGTTAACAAGTTATAATAGCTAGCTAGCATACTGGACCCTAATTGCTTGTGCAATTACCCACCAGCCTTTAGTTAATGTTGACTAAATAAAGAGTGCGGCCAGTTTTGAACCAAATACTGTCTCTGTGTCTCATTGGGGGGGTGCGGCGACAAAAGAACATTAATCCATGAAATTATACGAATGTGCGAGATTATTATGTGCAACCGTTTATTTGGCACAAATGAAAACTAATCTGTGAATTTGATTCACATCTAAGAACAGCCTAGATGCAAGAGGGCAGAGGTCCTGCTACCCAAAGAAAAAAAAAAATAAATCTCTTTGGCCACGGTGCAGGGTATTCTCTACCTGCTTAGAACAAATCAAGACAGACTCCCATACACACTGATAAAGACCAAGACAGGTAGGCACCAGTATCTTCTGAGGTCTGATAAAATTTGTATTAGGAAGAAAAATTGAGAGTCAAGAAGTAGGGTAACAGTTAGGATGAGTGGGAGATTGGGTAAAAACAGATGTGCAGCTGGCGAAATGGCTCACCGGCCTGCCCAACGTCGGAAAATTGTAAGCAATACAGTCCGAGTCAGGGCACTAAATTGATGTGCCCACAACCGGGGTGCTATCTCCTCTCCCGCACAGCCTGCATAGGGCGGAGAGCACAACAAACATGCCTCCGCCCAGGTTCTATTCCCAGCGCCCTGCTCCACATGGACAGCCATGGTGGACAATAACGGGAAGCCATGGTCCAGGGAAGGTATGGCGGGACCCAGACAGACATGCTAGCCTGCTGTGCCCCACTTTGTCCCACAATGGTCAGCCCTTAGTCCGGACTGTGACCTCGGACGTTTGCCACGGTCACAGCCTGAGTTAGCCTCCAACAGTCCCTGAGGCAATCCTGGGACAACATCTGGAGGCATATGTTTACATGTGCAGGAGGGGCCCAGGCCACAGCAGGCCAAAGTCATGTCTGTTTTTATCCATTGTCTGTCTTGTTCCAGTACAAAGCCAAAACCACAGTTTGTTCCAGTACAAAGTCACATACAGGCCAAAACCAGTCAATGAAGGATCAAAGGAGAATTTTCCTGGGATAGACGCTGCAGTCTTGTTCATGCAAGGAAACTCTCTTGAGGTGTGTTTGCCCCATGGTAATTTATTCTAGGATAATAACTGGTGGAGCATTCACATGGGTTGGAGTAAATTCAAACTTGTCTACACTAAACTGGATTTGAACCTTACCCTACTCCATAGAGGAGTAGTTTACCTTGACGTAACTGTCAAATTATTGGGGTGACAAATATAAACACACTGGAGTTCACCCCAGGGTAAAGGAAAGTTACTCTGTGGTAACTTTTCCATATGAAAAAGTCCTACTTGGGGCTTTTGCCAGAGACACAGTCCAGAGTCTGATTGTTGACACCAATTTTGTCTTATTTACAGTCCTTTTCAGAAAGGTCGCAGTGCAGGGGGTGGGGATGGGTGTGCGCCGTGGTGAGTGTATGGCACGTGGGCAGCCGTTACATGGACGCGCACCCACCTCCACCAATCTCCATGCATGGAGTCATTGCCATTTTGGCCGATGGCTCCATGCGTGGGCAATGGGTGGAACACAGGAGCACACATGCACACACACACACCCCTGCTGCGGTGGTCACACAGGCACCCCCACCCACCCATTCCCACATGTGGGCATGGAGGGCAGGCGTCTCATGTGAAATGGGCCAACGTCATTTGAACATTCCAGCAGTTACCCTGCCTAGGCAAAAGGGGTAGCATCCAGTGTGTTAAGGCTACGAATACCATTGCAGTTGTCCTGGGGTAAATTATCTTACTATGAGTCATTCATAAGTCTAGACATAGCAGGAATCCACCTGCTGACCTAGGTCAACACTGTCAAGCAAGGTGCATTACCCTGGGATAAATTACTAGTTGACAGGGCCAGATTTAGGATTTTACCAGCCCTAGACACTTCTCAGGCTGCTGCCCTCCAAAGTCACACCCCACCACCAAAGCTCACATGCACCGTGATGCTCCAATGTTCAGTTTTTAACACACTGCCTACTGGAGGGTTCCAGGAAGGTACGCGGGGAACTTGTCAGCAAAGTTAACCTTACAAGTGGCTTTAAAAGATATGCCTGTCCCGAAGGGGAGGGTGGAGGAAGGGAAAACAATTTGGGCTAAGATTTGCAGTGTTTTGAACCAAGTGCACCCAATGAGTGTTCCAACCATTCATTTTAGTAGGTTCAGGATTGCAGCCATGCTGCATTTCTTGCTGCCAGGGGCTAGGGAGCATTTTGAAAATCCAAGGTAACAGGATTGAACAGAGACATGCAGCATTGCAAGACTGCAAGGCACACACAATTAAGCCAGCCAGGGGGCCTCTGGTCTCTCTAGAAGCCCCAAGGAAAATGGAGGAGAATCCTACCCCAAGAATTAGGAGAAAAGGGGTGATGGGGGAAAAGGCATTTTCTTGGCCCTTACTTTACCACATGCGCTGCTGGGACTCTGAGAGGGCTGCTGGTGCTGGTGGTCCATCAGGAACGCTTGTGCAGGAACATTCTTTAAGAACATTCTTATGTTATGTTCTTAACTAACCCAGGCCTCACCTGGCACTGCTGCGACTGCTGCATTGTTGTGCGCAGTGGCTCCCTCCTGCAGGCAGCTCCACCCCTCTCTGCTCACTTCTGTCCACTCCCTCCCACCCCTCTGGGCCCCTCCCACTTTCTGCTCGGCCCCCAGGAACCCCACCCCCACCCCCGACACAATGCCATTCCCTGCTCCAGAATATTTTGAGAACATGGTCCCCCATTCCTATTGACCTCTCTGGCCCCTTCTCCCTTCTGCTCATTTGCAGATGCCTGGGGCGGGGGAGGTGCGTCTTCTGGCCAGGCTGCCCTTTCAACTGCCCCTGCCTGCCCCCAAGTTCAGCTTGCTAACTTCACCAGCTTCGTTACTTCAAGGTTGCCTGAGCAGTCGGCCGGCACGCTGCAAGGTCCCGCAGACAGTGTGTGTACATGCAATAGCACAGTTTGCTGCTTTGTGCGTGCACACACTGTCGCCATCATCTTTACTGTACTGGAGCTGCTTGGACTACATTTCCCAGGATGCTCCAGTAGAGTAAAGATAGATGG
>QEPC01001041.1:8125917-8142738 GCA_003113815.1 Sphenodon punctatus | reverse complement strand
ACTGCCCCTGCCTGCCCCCAAGTTCAGCTTGCTAACTTCACCAGCTTCGTTACTTCAAGGTTGCCTGAGCAGTCGGCCGGCACGCTGCAAGGTCCCGCAGACAGTGTGTGTACATGCAATAGCACAGTTTGCTGCTTTGTGCGTGCACACACTGTCGCCATCATCTTTACTGTACTGGAGCTGCTTGGACTACATTTCCCAGGATGCTCCAGTAGAGTAAAGATAGATGGCGGTGACACTGTGCACATGCGCGAAGCAGCAAACTGCTCTATTACATGTGCACTTTGTCTCGCCAGTCAAGAAGGTATGGCAGTGTTACAATCAGAATATAGGGCCAAGGAAGCCACAGTTGGATGTTGGGAGTCTGGACAAGACAAGCATCACAGGCATTCTGGGAGTTTGGATACATCAGCCTATGTCCATAGGGAGCCCCTGGATTTACAACAACTTCTTGCATTTCAAAGAAGGGAGTCTCTGGAACAAGACAGCAAGTTCTGATTGTGATACAATTCAAGGACAATCAAGACATCAGCTACCTTGATGTAAAGCAGGAACCAAATGGTCCAAGAGATAAGAATGCAGATGGAGCTGACCTCTTACGGTATGATCACAAGCATCATTAACAATATGCACAAATAAAATGGGTGTATTGGAAAACAGCATACCTCAGCACACTAACAGAATGGGTCCTAAAAAGTATAAAAGAGGTTCCCTTCCAACAGAATGTCTGCATAAGGATTGAGGTCACTATCTTTGCAGTGAACCATTGTGGCTTGTGTCCCTTCATGACCTTACACACATGGACCCACTTCCTCGCTCTCTAGCAGCTCCTCAGGACCGCCCCACTGGGCCCCCTCTCCATCTTCTTCAGAACCAGCCCTCATATCTGACTGTGGCCACCAGACACGTAAGAACAAACATATATTAGATTACTGGGGGTTCTTAACTGGTAATATTGCCAAGTCCAACTATTAATGTGGTATCCAATAAAATAGAGTTGTATCTATACAATTGGTGTGGGTCTTGGGCAGTCAGTAATAAAACCTAACAGCAGCACCTGGGATAGTGCACTGCACTGCGGAGGTTGGGTGAGCGGACCGGGGGTTCCCCCCTTCTCCAGGCTTTGGGTAGCACAGGGGTTGGGCAAGGTGGTGCTTCTGTGGCAGAGGGAGGGTGTGGCATAGGTGGGCATCTAGCCTCAGAGAAGCTTCCCAGCCCCCATGCTCTGTCAATTCCATGTAAAATTTGCCACTGCTCCCTCCACCACAAATCTGCCACCCAAGGCAAATGTCTCTTTTGCCTGCCTCGTAGTTGATAAACCCAGGTCTGCTTGCCTTCTGCAAACAAGCCATAACCCTGCCTTTATGAAAGCAACATGATAAACAAGGGCAGAGTCTGGGTGGGCTGCGCCCCACCCCACTCCTGGTTGCCTCTCCCGGCCATCACAAAGACTCCTTCTTTTAGCCCTATGGCAGCTGTGACAGAAAGATAAAGCTGTCAACTAGATGGAAACAGAATGTTGGGAGAGAAGCCGAACAGCCAATCAAATTCAAAAAGGGGTTTTAGAATGTGATGGGAAAAGCAATTAGAGAGAAATAAGGAGGCTGAGAAACGGTGGTCAGAAATAGAGCAGAAGGCTCTGAAGATACTGGAGATGTTCACCTCAACACTCAACAAACAGTATTGAGGTGAACTTGGGTATAAACTGTAACAATTTATCTTGTAAGAACTTCATCCATGAATGATATTGCTGAAGCTTTCATTTAGTTATTATTTTCAGTTCATCTGTTAATTTACAATAAATGAAGAATTGTTTCTAACTTATAAAGAAGCCTCTGAAGTTATTAAATGTCAATGAGAGACGCCGTGGATCAGCAGTTATAAGACTTTAGTAATTAAAAAGATCATGGAGACAAGCTGTAGTGACTGTCAAACATAAAAAGACCAAGTCACCAAAGGATGAAAGTTACTGGAACCGGAGGTAAAGAGTAAGGTTTCCATAACAGCAGCCATTTCCCCCTTCTCTGTATCTTGGACATGGCGTGTCAGTGCACTAATACTGCCGGCCCAGAGGGGGAGCACTTCCTACTGCCTCTGGCCATAGGAAGAGGGTTCAGGGCAGCAGGTACAAGTGCTTAGTTCAGTATGGGAAGACAGTCACAGGAAGCTCACTGGGGATTTCTCACTGACCTTCTGGGGCAGCTGTAAGAGGCTCAGCAAGAGGCTGCTTTCCCTGAATACTTGCTGCTGTGCACAGCAGGGAGCATGGGGTTGGCATACTAAACTCTGTTCCCTTTCCTGGTGTGAAGGAGAAACCAGGAGCTGCATTAAAGGAGCCTGGATTGAAGAGTTACTTCTGGAATCCACCCAAGACCTGTTGGTGGGAGAGCCTATGGATGTTTTTTAATGAGATGCTACCACACAGGGCCACCCATCAACCATCCGAGTGCTTGTTTGAAGGTGGTGTGGGTGGATGCACCGGCACATTCTCATGACCCACACAGCACCCACTCATGGGGCACCAGAGAAAAAGCCAGAGTGCCCCATGGAGGACGGGTGGGGGGGGGGAGGCAAAACAGTGCGTGGGGACAAGTGCCCACACATCCCAGGCCAGTTTGAACTGGGGTGCCTACCCACACCAGCAGACAGGTCTGCGACCCTGCTGCCTCCCTGTCCTGTCCCCAGCCCTACTGGGAGGTCTTAAGAATGTAATGGCTGCCTGTATGAGTTGCTTCGGGGCTGGTTCATGGTTGCAGGAGGGCATGCAGGCTACCTGCGTGGCCGTGGTGGCTAGGGATGGGCGAACGCGGTTCGGCTGTTCGGACTTCGGACTGAACTTGGTCTGTTCGGATGTCTGAACCAAACGTCCAAACCGAACTCTCAAACGACCGAACAGTTTGGTCGTGTTCGGATGAGTTCGGGGGCAGGAAAAATGTCTTTTCAGGGCCGAAAGTTAGGTTTCGGTTTCAATTTTGTTTCGGTTTCGCTATTTCTGAATGTTCGGCCAAGTTCGGCCAAACCAAACTCGGCTGAACCAAACCATCGAACCCGAACTCACGTTTCGAACCGAACGACCAAACATCCGAACATCTGAACCGTGTTCTGTTCGCCCATCCCTAGTGGTGGCCACCCAGGGAACCTCCCGTTAGGAACCCTCCCCACTCATTCCACCTGAGTGGATGATCCACAGCTGTCAGAAGACACAGACACACCCCTTTAGCCTTGCTCATTTAAAACATCACATCTTTATCCACCACATTTGAAAAACAAGGTATTAACATTTAGAGGCTGTCAAGATCCAGGTTTGTAGAATTTGCTACATTTTGGTCTGCTGAGCCTGGTAAATGCATTATAAAACATTGTATCTCATCACTAGATTATATCATATTTTCAAAAATAAATCACAGGATAATTAATGGCCTAACTTTGTATGTGCCTTGGTTTCTCAGAGCTTCTAAATCCTTTGATTTCCTAAACCAAACAGCACTTCTGGATTCCCAATATTTTTAGCCCTCACAAATGTAAAAAAATCAAAACCATGGTCAGTGCTACCCTAATCTACTAATCTGGAATGCAGGGAGACCTAGACCTTCATAATCTAGGTGCCCCTAGATTAGTGATTCCCAAAGGGAGTGCCAAGGCACACTGGAGGGCAGTGAGAGTGGCGGATGTGTGCCTCGAAAAATACTTTTCTTGTATTTTAAACAGTTATAATAGTTATATATTAATTGTGCCTCAAAAATACTTTCAAAAGGACATAAATTATATATGATTATTTTAAAATTATTTATAATATTATTATTATAAATGTTTAAAATACAAAAAAAAAGTCTTTTTTGAGGCACACATCCACTGCTCTCACTGCCTAGTACAATGTACGGGAGAGTGGAAGTTACACTTTCTGAACAAATTTATGAAAATATTTTTTTTCTTCCACCTACTTTCCCCTTCCAGGATACATTTATTAGGTTCTGAATAAGAGTGTCACTGAATGGGAGTCTGTGTGGGAGAGAGATGACGTTCTATTTATAGTTTCTTTGGTTCCTTTTGTGCTACCCTAGATGACTCAAAGCTACTCCTGATCAGATCAAGGTCAGGACTCAAGCAAAATTAATTGAGTTGTAAGAACAGAGTTCCTATAACAATCTGGGTATTACAAGCTTAGAAACCTTTTGACCTTTTGCTTTTCCCTCAAACTTGAAATAAGTGTAACTAATCGATGTAATTTAAATCTAAAATATTAAATAACTGGACAGATATTTCTGTATTACACCAGAGATTATTCCCTTTATTTAATTTATTTATTTATAATTATATTTGTATGCCGCCCCCTAAAATAACCCAACCCTAAAACAATAAAATCCAACCCTAGCC
Source organism: Sphenodon punctatus (assembly GCA_003113815.1). Taxonomy (NCBI): domain Eukaryota; kingdom Metazoa; phylum Chordata; class Lepidosauria; order Sphenodontia; family Sphenodontidae; genus Sphenodon; species Sphenodon punctatus. The sequence goes on along the minus strand of QEPC01001041.1, from coordinate 8,138,364 downwards.
CAACCTACCCATCCCATCTCCCTTGGTAAAGTCCTGGCGGAACAGCCAGGTCTTACACTGTCTACGGAAAGAGGGGAGGTTAACGGCCAGGCAGACCTCCAATGGGAGAGAGTTCCACAGCTGCGGTGCAGCCACCGAGAATTCCCTCCTCATGGTCAACACCCGGGGGACCTCAAGGAGGGCATCCCCAGCCGACCGCAGAGGCCAGTCCAAGATCCGGAGGGTGAGGCTGTCCTGGAGGTAGGTGGGTGCAGGTTGGTCTTTAGAGCAAGGCCAACACATTGGTGGCTGTATGTTACTCACACCCTCAGATAGTTTGGTCACTAGAGAAGTACGAATGTGAACCATAATAACTATCTTCCTCAGTGACTCAAATAGCCTAGTTATTGCTGAAATTATTTTAATTAATCTAAGCTATATAAGTACGTCTGTGAAGCACAGATAAGAAAGCAGAGTTTTAAAATTTTAATATACACTAAATAGAATACTAAGCTACCCACAAATTACTTACTCCAGTATAGTCCCAATTATTCCATTTAGATGAAGGACAATACACATTGGTGCATATCACAGGAACTTACATTGCTCACACCTTCAAAGTGTCTGGTCCCTAGAGAGCTGAAGAAATCACCCCAAAACACTACTGCATACACACAATCCAAATGTAAATGTATATAAAAATATTTACTAATGGGAAAAATATTTGTGTAAATGTATCATATCCATGTACAATGTATAATTTCAATGAAAAATAAAACCCTTCTGTACAACAATAAACACATCTAAATCGACAAGTTAAAAACTCTGACACCCAGTTTATGAAATATTTTCATTCGTTTGTTCAGAGAAGTGTAACTTCCACTCTCCCATACATTGTACTAGGCAGCGAGAGCGGTGGAAGCGTGTCTCAAAAAATACTTTTTTAAAATTTTAAACATTTATAATAATTGTGTATAATTTTAAAAATCATTTTAGAAGTATCATATCATTTTGAAAGTACTTTGAGTTATTTTAATTTGTTGATTAGATGCATTTATTGTTGTACATAAGGGTTTTATATTTCATTGAGATTATACATTGTACATGGATATACATTTACACAAATATTTTTCTCATTAGTAAATATTTTTATATACATTTACATTTGGTTTGTGTGTATGCAGTAGTATTTTTTGGCGATTTCTTCTCTTTTTTCTGCTACTGTGGTTTGTGTTGTTTTTCCTTTTGGTTGCTTGTCATTTCCCTAGAGAACTGAAAACATGAGTCATAGTAACTACTTCCCTCAGATGGGCAGCATGGTTATTGCTGAAATTATGTATGGCTTCAGTGGGAGTGGGACAACTCCAGAATAAGTGGCTTTTGGATCATGGTCAAAAACAACTTTATCTAGTTTATCCAACCCATTTTCAGAAGAGAAACATGCTGATTGCCACTATGGGTATTTTCAAATGACTAAGTTGATGGGGGTGGGTGGGCGGGGGTGTCCATGGCTGCCATGTGGCTCTGTCACAGAGTACCCATGCAGGTGGAGTGTGTGGGGAGCAATTCAAACAAGTGACTCCCAGCATGGTTACCCTGACCACAGAGGCGGCCATTGTACATTTAGCTGACCCCACATGAAGCACTCTATTTCCCAGCAGTGCTCCATACGTGGCCATGAGTAGGTGCTCTGTGGCTCACAGGAGCATGCATCCAGCTGTTCCACCTTCACATGGGAGGTCAAATCCGTGGCTTTTGAGCAACCGTGTGGGGTAGCATCTCGTCTGAAAATGCCCTATATTAAATTGCAGCCACTCTTTGGGTGTTAGTAAACAACCCATGAATGGATGTCTATTGGGTCATTTTCATTTATTATGTTCCCGGTCCATGTCCCTTGCACAGTGTCCTTCTCAAGATTGAGGAGGGCACCATGCAGGCTAAGGCACAAACATATATTGGCCCCTAGGGAGCCCAACTGAGTTGGTGGCTGGCACACCAAACCTACTTCCCACCATCTGGTGGGTAGCTGAGCAGGAAGGGGACCAGATGGGAATAGTGCTGTGTGCAGACTGTCAATGTCCTGGGACACTCACCTACATCCATCTGTTGGGTGCTAATGCCCACGGAATGCGGTAAGTGTCCAATGACACTCACAGCCTGCACACAGAGCTATCGTACTGCTAGTCCTTTCGTACCTTTGTCCAGACCTGAAGTAAACTAATGGTACAAATTGGAGAGGTCAGCTTGGGGTGAATTTACTTGGACACATGCAAAAGCGGTCCCAGACTGCAGAGATCAGATACAAATTTGAGATTTCAAAAGATTCAGGAGGACTTAGGTTTGGTGGTCTGGTTTAGTCCTACAGAGATATGGACCCTAGTCTTAAAATAAATAATTCTATTTATTAAAAGAATGAATAATTCTATTTATCTAATTGTCAATAAAGGAGGAAATTATTGATTTTTTTCCCCACAAAGTTCTGTCAGCAGTTTGTCATGTACACACACACAATATTAACTACCAATGTGACAGATTATTCAGTAGAAATTCCAGCAACATCAAAAGGTATCCAAGATATTTTATGAGATAGACAGCCAGATTTATTAGATTATTTTCTTTTTAGAAAGACCATAAGCACCAGGAATTTATAAAATAAGGCTTTCTAATTATCAACCTTTGCAAAATACACTGAGCCACATTCCACTCTGGTCCAACTTATGTAGTTGTATTAAGGATGAATCTGGTCCATTATTATGTACAGGGTTTGATTTGGGAAACAGAGTATCATGAGCAGGCACTTGCACCTGCTTCAGTCCCTAAGCGATGATCTAGTGATAGTGTCCATTTGTAACCTGCTTATTTCTATAAAGGTTTTTAGGAATATAGGAACTTTGCTGTTTTCTCTATTATATTTTTACATTTATTTTATTGATTTATATTAAAACAGAACAGAATGTACTTGATCCTTGCACTAAGCAGTAGCATCATAAGACCATGGGTGAAAACATACATTACCATGGAGAACCACTGTCACAAAATCATCCGAACTGGGAAGCTGTTTGTAGTGTTCATATTGCCAAGCCTGGGGGTGGGGGGCGGTCAGGGAGCTTCATGAATATGCGGCCAGTCCCGCCCCTGCACTGCACCCAGTTGCCCACCTCCCCCACCCCTCCCGACAGGCTGCCATGGGGGCCACTCCAGATCAGGCAGGGAACACCAGGCTACCAGATGTGATAGCCTGCTGTAGCCCGGTTGGGCAGGCCATTCCTTGCTCGTAGTGGTGGCTAGCCCAGGATAAGACCTCTGGAGTCACCAGGGTCAAATCTTGGACTAGTCGCCACCACCCGCAGGGAAACTCTGGGCCAAACATTTGGATGGCCCTGAACAAACATGATGGTGACCTGTGGGACAAAGCAGGCCACAGCAGGCCACCATCATGTTTGTTAACAATGCCTCTCAACAGTCCTTCTTTAGGAGGGACTGTCCCACTTTGGGTGCTCTTTCAGGGGGTCAAAGTCACTCTTTCAGGAAAAAGAGAGACCAAAAGATAGTTATTCAAGCCTAAGGCATCACTTTCCTGGTTCCCTCCCAGGAAAAGTTGCTGAGCTGAATAGTCTAGTGTATGCACAGAGGTTTGTGGAGTGGTATCCCAAGTTTCAGTCAGGACAGCCCTCTTAAACCAGTCCCACAAATCCAGCATCCATACATGTGCTAAACTTTCTGTGCTGGTTTGCACAACTAACCTTGCTGATTCAATTTAAGGTGGTCCAAGACATCTCATGTGTCTTCTTTGTCTACTTTAAAAGGAGTTAAGCTTAATCAAGAATGTGGAGAAAGGTTGAGTTTGCTGAAAATCAGGATTGTCAATCTCAGTCCCAGACCTTTAAGACACTTTCTACTCCATCGCTGTGCATCAGCACGTAACCCCTCCAACCGTATCCCTATCCCCCACCTACCTACCTCTGCTCTCCCTTTCTCCTGTTCCCTACGGAATGACGGTTAATTCTCTAACTGTTGGAAATACATACCTTTGGTTGCATCCCCCCTAAGCACCTAATCCTGTTTGTTTACTAGAAGCAGCAGGAGTAAACAGACAGATCAGGGAACCCTTCCCCCATCCTATCTGTCCTACTCCAGCCAGGACCTGATTGGTCAGTCTCCTCCCCCAGAAGGTTTCTCATCTCTTTGTGTCTCAGAGAGCTTCCTTCTTCCCTCCGGAACACACCTAGTCTTAGGACTCAGTATAGATGTAGGTCTTTCCTATCCTACGTGTATTTCCTAATAAAGCTACTTAAGCTTAAGTATGCTTCCTGCCTGCTTATTGATGATTAGCTACTCACACTCCTCTGTAAACTCTGCATTGGGCAAATGGATGCAATGATCTCACAGTCCTTGCACTTCCAACAGGGTTATGGGCCCAGACACCCAAAAGGCAGCGCAGAGTGAGTAAAATTGAGTGCTAGCATTAATCTTAAAGGCAGAAAAGAAAAGAAAGATTTTAGTCTCTGTGACCATGGATTCTATGCTGAAGGTCTCCATTCCAGAGAGGCTCACTGGAGCAACAAACTATGAAGCTTGGAGTCATAATGCAAGGATGGCACTGGGAGGACAAGGCCTAAGGAAAATGCTGGAGTCCAACAGACCTACAGATGCAGGGGCAGCACAAGAACTCTGGGATGAGAAAAATGACAAAGCTATGGCAATCATCTCAATGTCGGTGAGTCAGCGTTTACATGTGCACATACGTGACAAGTTAACTGCAAAAGATATGTGGGAAATTTTACAGAGACTGTATCAAGGGAAGTCAAATATATCAAAGATACAAATGCTTAAAAGACTTTGTAATATGAGAATGGATGAGAGTGAAGATTTTTCAGCTCATGTTAATGGCCTGCTTGAACTAGTCAGGAGACTGGAAAATCAAAAGCTGAATTTACCAGATGAATTGATAGTGGCATTTCTGCTGAACTCTTTACCACCAACTTTTCAAACAGTATGTCAGATAATAGAAATGCAGGATAACCAATCTTTGGAAGTCGTTATTCAGAAACTTGAGGAATTTAATATGGCTCAAACTAATGAACAGCCAAACATCCCTTCAGAGTTTGCTTGCAAGGCAGCTGGAAATAAAGAGGTTTTTGCAAAATCTGCGAGAGTTAAGTGTTGCTTCAATTGTGGGGAAATCACCCATCTTGCATATCAATGCAGGAAGCAAGATACTGCAGAGAAACCAGTTAAGCAAGTTCCCAGCTCCTCTGCAAAGAACAAAGGGAGCCATGATAGGGCTTTCAGCCTGGTTGAGGAAAAAGCATCTCAACTTAAAAATGTGGAAGGAATAGAATGTGAGACTGCTTCACATGATTTCTTTGTTGATTCTGGAGCAACTAAAAATCTTATAAAGGACAAAGACAGATTTATTGATCTGGATAGGACTTATAGAACTCCTATAAGATTGGCTAATGGAGAGAAAGTTTATTGTCAAGGAAGAGGCAGGGCTAAACTCATATGTCATCTGGGAAACGGTGAGGAAATGAAAGTTACCATTGAAGAAGCTCTATATGTCCCAGAATTGGATCATAATTTTATAAGTGTCAAGTATGCTGTACAGAAAGGTTTTGCAGTGCATTTTGAAGGGAAATATTGCAGAATTTCAAAGGAAAAGGAGCTTTTTATGCGAGGAATGCTGGATTCAAATGGCCTATTCAAGGTAGATTGCTTGCAACAGGATCAGTATGCAAATGCTGCAAAAGATTGCAGACATAAGAACTGTGAAAGCAAATGGCACAGAAGGATGGGCCATAGAAATGCAGATGTGTTGCATGCACTTCCAGACCTAGTTAAACATTTTAAAATGAACTCATGTGCAACTAAAGATGAGAGATGTGTTTGCTGTGTAAAAGGAAAGGGAACTAGGCCCTCCTTTCATCAGAGCAAGGAGGAAGCCACACAGCACCCCCTACAGCTCATTCATAGTGATATCTGTGGTCCTATGAAGACAAAAACAATTGCAGGAAACCAGTATGCATTGACTTTCATAGATGATTTTTCCAAGTTCACGTTCACTTACTTGATTAAAGAGAAAAGTCAGGTGCTGGAGAAATTTAAGGAATATGTTGCAAGAGCCAGCAATAAGTTTGGAAGATCACCTCAGATCCTAAGGTCAGATAATGGAGGTGAATATGTTTCAAAACAGATGAAAGAATTTTTGAAGCAAAAAGGAATTGAACACCAGACAACCATCCCGCATACACCAGAACAAAATGGAGTAGCAGAAAGAAAAAATCGCTCTCTCATAGAGATGGCGAGATGTATGCTTTTGGATGCGAATCTGCCAAACAAATACTGGGGGGAAGCAGTAATGACTGCCACATACCTGCAGAACAGGCTCCCAACCAAAGGTGCAAAAGCAACACCTTATGAACTATGGCATGGGAACAAGCCCAGTGTGGGGCACATTAGAGTGTTTGGCTCTAAAGCCTATGCTTATATCCCAAAGGCCAAAAGGACCAAACTTAACACCAGATGTGAAGAAGGGATACTTGTTGGCTATGCACAAGGATGCAAGGGATACAGAGTAATGGACACTGACACTGGAAATGTGAAGATAAGCAGTGTGGTCTATTTTGATGAAAATGAAAAGGGAAGCACTGATCAAATGCCAGACCTAATGAGGCCAAGTTCATCAAGACAGAAAAAGACTGCAGAACTGCAGATAAAAGAGGAAGCTGAAGTTTCATTTGATTTGACCATGTTCAATCAACCTGAACCAGAAGGGGGCACTGACACCAACACTGATGCTGATGCTGAAACTGAAGCAGAACCAGAACTGGAACCAGAAGATAACACTGATGCTGATACTGAAACTGAAGCCGAAGCAGAACCAGAACCAGAAGTGAGACGTTCTGAAAGACACAACAAAGGAGTGCCAGCAGCGAGATTCTCCTATGCGGCAAAAGTGGAGGAACCACAGGAGCCCTCAACATGGCAAGACATTCAAAAAATGCAAACCAGTGAGGCGCGCAAATGGAGAGATGCTGCCAAGGAAGAAATTGAGTCTCTTAATGAAAATAAAACATGGACACTCACAAAGCTACCTGAAAACAAAAAGGCCATTGGATGCAAATGGGTCTTCAAGACCAAGCATAATGCAGAAGGGGAAATCACGCGCCACAAAGCGAGATTAGTGGCCAAGGGATATTCCCAAAAATACGGCGAAGACTACGACGAAACCTTTGCTCCAGTAGTAAGGCACACCACAATAAGAACACTCCTCAGCATAGCAGCTGCAAGAAAAATGGAAGTGCAGCACTTAGACGTGAAGACTGCATTCCTACATGGTGATATCAAAGAGGATATCTACATGCAGCAGCCGCCGGGATTTAAAGAACCTGGGAAGGAGGAACTTGTGTGCAAACTTCAAAAGAGTATCTATGGTTTAAAGCAAGCAGCGAAAGCCTGGAACGAAAAATTGAATCAATTGCTCCTTAAGGAGGGGTTCATACAGGGAGAAGCTGACCCCTGCCTATACTCAAGGTTCAGAAATAAAAGGAGGACATACATTCTAACTTATGTGGATGATCTGATTGTATGCCATGAAAACAAACGAGATTGTGATGAAATCGTCAGGAATCTGAACAAAGAAATAGAGGTGAAAGACTTGGGAGGTATCACTTACTATCTTGGAATACAAATAGAACGAGAAAAAGATGGAAGTTTCCTTCTCAATCAAAAACAAAAGATAAAGGACATTTTAGAATGCCTAGGCATGACAGAGGCTAATGAAGTGGGGACACCTATGGAAACAAATTTCCTAAGCCAGGAAGGCAACGACGAGCCCCTACCACAGGACAACCAGTACAGAACTGCAATTGGCAAAATGTTGTATGTAGCCACCGTCACAAGGCCAGACATTGCCGCTGCTGTAGGAATACTAAGCAGAAAAGTAAGTGCACCAACCCAAAGGGACTGGATAGCAGTCAAGAGAATAGCACGGTACCTGAAGGGCACAATGCATTTAAACTTAAAACTACCAGCAAGCGAGAACCCCAGATTGATGGGATATATGGATGCGGACTGGGCCGGAGACAAGACTGACTGCAAATCTGTGAGTGGAAATGTATTTCTGTATGGAGGCGGAGCAATCAGTTGGACTAGCCAGAAGCAGTCATTAATTGCCCTTTCATCCACAGAAGCAGAATTTATTTCAGCCACTCAAGCATGTCAAGAGGTAGTATGGCTACACAGACTACTAAAGGACTTTGGAATAGACGAACCAAAGCCAACTGAGATGTATGAGGACAATCAAAGCTGCATTCAGCTTACGAAAATGGAAAAGATAAAGCCAAGGTCGAAGCACATCAACACCAAGCGTCACTATGTGAGAGAAGCGCAAGAAAAAGGACTTGTTGAACTGATTTATTGTCCTACAGAGGAAATGATAGCGGATGTGCTGACCAAACCGCTACCCAGAGACAATTTCCAGAGGCTACGAGAAGCATTGGGAATTGTCAGCAGTGCACATAAATGATTCGGTGCACGGGACGATGAGAAGGGGTGTTGGAAATACATTCCTTTGGTTGCATCCCCCCTAAGCACCTCATCCTGTTTGTTTGCTAGAAACACCAGGAGTAGACAGACAGATCAGGGAACCCTTCCCCCATCCTATCTGTCCTACTCCTGTCAGGACCTGATTGGTCAATCTCCTCCCCCAGGAGATTTCTCATCTCTTTGTGTCTCAGAGAGCTTCCTTCCTCCCTCTTGAACACACCTAGTCTTAGGACTTAGCATAGATGTAGGCCTTTCCTATCCTACATGTATTTCCTAATAAAGCTACTTAAGCTTAAGTATGCTTCCTGCCTGCTTATGGATGATTAGCTACTCACACTCCTCTGTAAACTCTGCATTGGGCAAATGGATGCAATGATCTCACAGTCCTTGCACTTCCAACACTAACAAGCTTGCCTTCATTCATGACCTCTTTATCTCTCATTCTCTCCATCTTCTCACTCTGGCTGAGACCTGGATTTCTCCCGAGGACTCGGATTCAGTTGCCGCTTTCTGTCATGAAGGCCATCTCTTCTCCCATGTACCTCACTCTGTAGGCTACAGAGGTTGTGCTGGGCTGCTTCTCTCCTCCTGCTGCAGGTCTCAACCCCTCCTTCCTCCTCCATCCCACTCCTTTGAGGTCCATTCCATCTGCCTCTTCACCCCCTTATCTCTCTGGGTAGCTATCATTTACAGACCCCTGGGCCTGATAGGTCCCTCTCCTTCTTCCTCACTTACTTGGACTCCTGACTTTCCCTCTTCCTTGCCCTATCTTCCCTTATTCTTGGGGACTTTAACTTCCATGTCAGTGACCCCTCCGACTCTTATGCCTCCAAGCTTCTTGCCCAAACCTCCTCATTTGGCCCCCAGCTATGCTCTACCTTCTCTACTCACCAGCATGACCACTGCCTTGATCTAGTCTGTTCATCCAACTGCTCTCTCTCAGGCCTCTCCACCTCTGTTCTTCCGTGGGCCACTGGGAGTCTTATCTCTCTGACCATAATCTGCTAACTTTCACACTTAACCACTCTCCCTCAGAGCCTCGTCCAGTCACCACCAATGCCTTTAGAAATGCCCAGGCTATTGACACTCGCATCCTCTCCACTACTGCCTCATTTCTCCTCTCCTCTCCAACCTCATTGGCGTCTGTTGATGAGGCACTTTCCTACAACAACACTGCACTCTCTTCTGCTTTGGATACTCTTGCCCCAACTCTCCCCCATCCTGTCGGGTGGTAAGCCAAGGTTGGGGTTTGGCACACTTAAGTTTGTTTCCTATGTACTTACTTGTGCCCTAGTGTCTCTGGCTAAAATTACGCTCCAAATTCATGCTCACCTCCTTCAGTTAAGCTATTGCCCTTGCTAAGCAAGCTTACTATGTCTATCGGACCAACTCCTTTACCTCCAACCCCCGCCGTCTCTTTGCCATACTCACCTCCTTCCACAAACTACCTCCTCCTTCCCACACCTCTTCGTTCTCTGCCCACACTCTGGCTGATTTTTTTTCTATGACAAGATTCATGTAGAGTTCTCCGTCAAGCCCCCTGAACCTCTCCCCTCTTTACTCCCCTCCTCTTCCTCTAGCACCTGTCACCCTTTCTTCTTTTTCTGAAGTTACAGAGGAGGCAATCACCCACCTTCTCTCCTTCTCCAAACTCACCACTTGTTCCTCTGACCCTATCCCCACTCATCTCCTCCATTCTATATCCCCTGCAGTTAGCCTCTCCTTCCATCACATCCTCAGTTTATCACTTTTCACTGCAACCATTCCTGCTGCCTTCAAACATGCTGTGGTCCCACCACTCCTCAAAAAACCTTCACTGAACCCTACTTGCCCTGCTAACTACCATCCCATCTCTCTCCTTTCTTTGCATCCAAATTACTTGAGCATGCTGTTCATGTCTGCTGCCTTGACTTCCTTGTGACTCAGGCCATTCTTGATCTACTCCAATTTGGCTTCCACCCTCTACATTCCATGGAGACAGCCCTTGTCAAAGTCTCCAACGATCTCTTCATGGCCAAGGTCAGGGGCCATTACTCTATCCTCATCCTCGTTGACCTATCTGCTGCTTTTGATACAGTTGACTACCATATGCTCCTTGACACTGTCCTTCTTTAGATTTTGGGACTCCATCCTATCTTGGTTCTTTCTTACCTCTCCCACCGCACATATAGTGTATGCTTTGGTGGATCCTCCTCTACTCCTATCCCACTATCAGTTGGTGTGCCCCAGAGCTCAATCCTGGGCCCTCTTTTCTCTCTACACTTGTTCCGTTGGTGCTCTGATCTCCTCCCTGGGCTTTCAATACCATCTTTATGCTGATGATTCTTAGTTCTACCTCCCAGCCCCAGAACTCTCACCCCAAATCCAGTCCCAGATCTCAGCCTGCCTGTCTGACATCGCTGCCTGGATGTCTCACTGCCACCTTAAACTTAACATGGCCAAGACAGAAGTTCTTATTTTTCCTCCTAAACCCACTTCTCCCCTCCCACCTCACTCCATCTCTGTAGTGAACATTGTCATCCTCCCAGTCCCCTCAGTCCACAACCTTGGGATCATCTTTGACTCCTCTCTCTCCTTCTCTGATCACATCCAAAACACTGCTAAAACTTGTTTCTTTCTCTATAATATTGCCAAAATCCATCTGAACACACTACTAAAACCCTAATCTATTGCCTCATCACTTAGGCCGTTTTCAGACGAGTGCGGCAGCACCGTGCTTGTTTCTCAAAAGAGTGGAATGGCAGTCCATTCCACATGTGACGCTGCCGCCAAGTACGCGCATGCACGGGCGATGCGCATCCATTTCCGGCCGCGAACTGACTGGGTCGGCGATAGAGGCTGGTCATACACGGCCGGAAACGGAAGCACATCGCCCGCGCATGCGCGTATTCGGTGGCAGCGTCACGTGTGGAACGGGCTGCCAGCTCTTTTGAAAACAAGCGCAGGCACCACCACGCTCATCTAAAAACGGCCTTAGACTACTCCCTGCTTAGACTATTTCAACCTGCTTCTCACAGGTCTCCCACTGAGCCACTTATCTCCACTACAGTCTATTCAAAATTCAGCTGCAAGACTCATCTTCCTTGCATGCCATTACGACCATATAACCCCTCTCTTCAGTATCTCTCTTCCTAACTCCTACCCCTCCTCCTCCCTACCCCTCTCGGTCGGGGTCCCCCAAGGCTCCGTCCTTGGCCCTCTCTTCTTCTCTATCTACACCCAATCCCTAGGCAAACTCATTGCCTCCCGTGGTTTCCAATACCACCTATGCACTGACAACACTCAGCTCTCTCTCTCCACTCCTTCCCTCTCCCTCTCTGTTCAAGCTCGTCTCACCAACTGTCTCTCCGATATCTCCGCCTGGATGTCTCAACACCAACTCAAACCGAACATGGCTAAAACTGAACTCCTGATCTTCCCTCCCAATCCTTCCTCTCCCTCTTCCCTGTCAATTACCATTGACAGGGTCTCCATCCTCCCTGTCCCCCAAGCTTGCAGCTTGGGCTTCATCTTTGACTCGCACCTCACCTTCAAACCCTACATTGACTCTGTTGCCAAATCCTGCTGCTTCTCCCTCCACAGCATTGCCAAGATCTGCCCTTTTCTGTCTGTCTCCTTTGCCAAAACTCTCATCCACACCCTAGTCATTTCATGCCTCGACTACTGTAACCTCCTCCTCACTGGCCTTCCCCGCTCTCACCTTTCTTCTCTCATCTCTGTTCAAAACTCTGCTGCCAAGATCATCCACCTAGCCCATCACTTTGACCACGTTCAGCTTCTCCTCTCCTCTCTCCACTGGCTCCCTCTTCCTGAGCGTATTCTGCACAAGATCCTCGTCTTCACCTACAAAGCCCTTCACAACCTCGCTCCCCCCTACCTCTCTGCCCTGATCTCCCTTCGAACCCCTGCTTGAGCACTCCG
>QEPC01001041.1:8076377-8125471 GCA_003113815.1 Sphenodon punctatus | reverse complement strand
AATAATAATAATAATATCCCCCTACACCCCTACCTGTGACCTCGGCTCATAGGAAAAAATGGTCTTATCAGTGCCGATCTCCTCTATTGTCAGCTCCTGACTCTACACTTTCACCCTTGCTGCACTGTACATGCGGAACAAACTTCCTGAGGGGGTGCGTTAGGCCACCTCTCTGTCCATATTCAGATCCTGCCTAAAGGCCCACTTCTTCAAGAACGATTTTAAATCATGAACCCAAACCCTATCCATATCCTAGCCTTGTTGATTTCAGCCATGTTAACCAAAATAAATAAACTTACTGAATCCCTGCATTCTGTAGTCCATTATTCATAGGAGGACTTTTATTTGTAGTTGTCTATGGCTGCTTGTCCGTGTTAGGATTTAACGTTACACAATCTTTCTAACGTTAGATTCTATAACATGGGCAAGAAGTCTTCCTTATTCAGCAGGGAAATTAGCATTAGTTTCATCATGGATGACAGGGATGGAAAATCCAGCCCTGTCACTCACATTGAGTAGAAATTAATGTTAAATTTGAATGCGTGCATTCAAATTTAATGTTAAACTAGTGTTAAATTGTAGGAAGAGGGAGGGGGTAGGCAACACCTCCCACCCAGCCCAGCCCACAGGGAAGAAGGGGAGGACAGCTGGGGGGCTGGGGCGGGACTCACCTGGCCGGCTGTGGAGTGGCTCCAGCAGCATAGTCCAAGCCCGGCACGTCAGGACTGTCATTTGCGGGTGCAGGCCTGCCATGTCATCAGGCCGCGCCCACAGAGGAAAGTCCTGACGTGTCAGGTTCAGGCTGCGCTGCCAGAGCCACTCCACCACCAGCCAGGTGAATTATTGGGCTGCGGAGGTTGGGAGGGAGGCAACCCCACCCTCCATCCAACCCAGCCCAGCCCCGGGGGATGGGGGGAAAGGAACAGGAGGGCTAGAGGGGGAAATCTGGGGTCTGGGGGACCAATCATGGGCATGGATCCATTGCAGTTCTGTCCCAAACACACGTGAGAAATCTTAGTGCTGTTTTCTCATGAGACTGAATCTCACAAGAAAACAGAGAACGTGAGCAACCAGCTAAAGTCTTTCTGTCTTGATTAGATTGTAAGCCCTATGGATCAGGGTCTGTCTTTATGTTGTGTGTATCTGTACTGTGCTGCGTATGACTCGTAGCGCTATAGAAATGATTAGTAGTAGTAGTAATAGGATGAGAACTAGTGGAAGCAAATTCCCATTTTAAGACGAACTGAAGAAGACAAACTGTGACCCCAGTGTACATGGCTGCAGATTCAAACTTTTGCATCTTTCGTCCCCTAATGAGAAACACCACGATACTGATCTTCTCTCACATGCTTACCAAAGGAAATCCCAGTGCCAAATACACAATATGAAGCACTGTTCATAGTAAATCCTGCTTGGAATCCTTTGCATAACAGCAGAGCATGAGTGGGAGCAGGAAGGAGCAGAGCAGAGCTGGCACCTGCTCCACTCCCGCTCTGCCTCACCCCCAGGGTGGCCTGCCTTTACACGGATGGGCCACCCGATGGTGGGGCAGCAGGCATCCATCTAAAAACAACCACTGTCTCTAGCAATTTCTTCCATCCATTCAAGTCAATGGCTTTAGAATGGATGGAGGATTGCACCTTCAGATTCCTAATTCTCAAGTTTATCCATTCCACATGCTGCATTACTTTTCTCCTCAGCATAAACTTAAACACATCAACATGTTTTGTGAGGGACAATTAGAGTTCTGCTACCTCTTCCTTCTTCAGTCACCTCTAAGCTCTTCCAAAAGGATGCTGATTTTCCTATCAATAGCAGAAATAGATTCTTGCAGAGTCTTGCCTTTTGTGCTTTGTGTTCATACTCAACATAATAATCGCAATTCTCAGCTCAAGCAGAAAAGGTAAGAGAACTCACAATGGCAACAGTAGCTATCATTACAGATTGCACTTTCAGCTGAGGTGGGGGGGGGGGGTTTGTTTTGTTTTTTTAAATCCGAGGGGGAACCCTAAGTGGGATTGCAGAATCTGCAGATGGGACGAAACTCTCAATTGATATTTGAATGTCTATACTTCGCATGTTTCTGTTGCTGTCTGGGGTCATGGGATTATATTCAAGGATCTGTGCTCACTGCGTTTTCCCCATTGGCGGCATAAATCAGTGAACAGGGGGTCCTGATTTACATTTAAGGTTCAAAATGGGAAATGTGGGCAAAGAGTTTGGGAACTCCTTTAGATGACAGCTTGTCCTTCGATTTTTCCAGTTTTTGGCAACCAGGGCTGCCCTTTTCCAACTACCATCAGACTTTTCAAGCAATAAGAGAGGGTGAAAGTCAATTAAACACAGTTCCCGAGAAGAGCAGCTTAATAGCATGAATCTGCTCCAGGACAGACAGGACTGCCACCTTTTTCTTGTTCAGAGTACTGAGACCTACAGTAGACCCACATGCTGCTTGGAGAAAATTCTCCTCAAGCGCCTAGGTTCTCAAACTGGAGGATAGGCCCCACGGGGGGCATAGAAGGTGTTGTGGGGAAGGATCCTAGTTGGCAGACACATAGCTCCACTAGATGTGTGTGGTGTGGGGGAGGCTTCAACTACAACAAACAAGTGGAAGGAGGGATGTGGTTCAAAAAATTGAGAATGACTATGGAGAGGGCGTTCTCAGTGGCTACACCCAGGCTGTGGAACTTCCCGGTGGGCCCCAGATCTCCCCTCCTTCCGTCGTATGTGTAAAACCTGACTGTTCCGCCTGGCTTTTGGCCAGGGAGATGGGGTGTGTAGGATAGGATGGGAGGGAGGGGTTTGGTTCGGTGCCTTCTCTTTTTATTGTATTGTTTGGTTTTTACTGATTTTATGTGTTTTAACGTTGTAAGCCGCCCCGGGCTGCTTCGAGCAAGAGGGGCATGGCAGCAAATGATTTCATAAATATAAATAAATAAATAAATAAATAAATATAAATCTAGCTCACCTTAAAAGGAACTTGAAAGTACATAAAACACAAAAAAGTATATACACCATAACCACAGCTTATGTGAGATATATCTCTGTCCATCAAGCATGTATAATGAATTCCTGAAAGAAATTGCCTCCGTTTGTACACCAGGGGGATGAGTTTATGAGTGTTGTGATTTTATCTTTTGTATTTTATATTGTTTGTTTTATGATGTTGTTAGTCACCCTAAGCCTTAGAGAAAGGGTAGGATAAAATTTAACTAACTAACTAAATATGCTGTGCTGATAAGCTGTGGTTGAAGTGGAAATCTGGAATAGGTTTAAATGGGAAGAAGGACATTAAATAACCAACTAAGTAATTCACAGTATAAAAATCAACTTCCCAGAACTCCCCTCGGCTCATACAGTTGGGGGCTCTCCTTAGTACAAGTTTTCGATGAGGAGGAGCTGGTTCCCCACCCCCATCCACTCTCACTTTAATAACTACAGTTGCCAGAGAACCCAGAAAGACAGAGATCCCGAAGGCAGGGAGAATGGGTGTTGTCCATTAGAGCTCCTTTCCCATCCTAGATCTCTGAGTAGCGAAAGCCTTGCTGACAGGGAGCCCTGAGGCATGATCTGGAGCAGACAGAATAGCTCCAGACAGCTGGAAACACATTGCACTGCCAGGGTCATATAAGCGGATTCTGACTAGGTCAGCATTACCGTACGCATGCTTTACTAATATTTTCTTTGCTTCTCTATTATGGCTGAACTGGGCAACTGCTTTCTGTATGCCCACTCTTTAACTGACAGGGCCCTCTCCCACAAATCATTGTGTGCAGAGGGGTCAGTTGGCATACACCCACTGAGCATGCCTCCTAGACCCCTTTCCTTTCTGCATGACCCCCACATCTTGAATTCCGTGTCATATATGCTTTCCCTCTGCCCCAACCCATGCTCAGCCTCTCTGAGCCTTTGGGGAAGGGCAGGGTATATCCTTTAATAAATAAATAAAAGTTGTGCCACAGCAGGGAGCATCCATCTAATCTCTAACCTGCAGAGAAACAGTATAAATGTGGTGGTTCTCAAACATTTTAGTTTGCCCCCCCTTCATCTTGTCTGTGATAGTTGAAGCCTCTCTGCTACACACACACATACACCTTTCCTTCCTCTCTCCCTTGCCTCCTCGCCTCCCTCCCCCTGATACTCTCAGCATTTTGGAAATTCTTCTTAGCTCAATTGGAATTTAGTTAGGGGTTTAGTGTTCCTTCTCAAGCCCCCCTACGAGAATAACTTCAGCAATCCCCCACCCTGACCCAGTTTGAGAAACTCTGTCCTACTATACACTAGAACTGGTCAAATGTCAATAGTAACATTTAATGAGATTTCAGAATGTCAAAATTTGTTGAAGGTTGAACTGAGGTACAAATTTTGAGCCACCTCTAGTACACAATATCCACTGGAATCCTGGTAACCTTAATGAAAAAGCTCCTTGCCTGGATAAGTGGATATAACAACTGTCTGGGTATGGAGGAGAGAAGAGCTCTGCTTTGTTATGTAAAAATCATGCTTGACCAAGGATTAAAACAAAGGGACTTGTGGATAAATGGGAAATCCTAAAAGACAGCTGCAATGACCACAACCCCACTGAAGCATATGGGAGCTTACCAATTAACTTCAGTGGGAAGAGCACTGCACCCAGCCACCATTTTAGTCACCATCTTTAGTCATAAGACTCTTTTCAGCCTGAGCAAAATCTAACTACAGCGCTACTTGACAGATTAAAATGCTGTGATTTAAGAACTAATGTCCCCTTTCTAAGAAATCCTCACTGAAAATATGCTGAAATCCTACGCATTTTCTCGTGTGCTGTGCAACCATCAGTGCTAGGTGTATAGTTAACAAAATTCAAACTTTTGTTTAAAGGAAGAAAACTCTCATCTGTGACAGATCATAGCAATGCATTGGAGTCTCACAGCTGTAAATCAGTGAGTGAAATACAAAGAGTTCCTCTTCGGAAAACCAACAGGATGTCAGAAAAAACAACAACAATTTGCACCTGGTTTCTCTGTAATACTGAAAAAGATGCATCTGGAATTCATTTTTTCCAGATTAAACTTTAAATGAAACACTGCCATCTTCTGTCCATCTGTGGTACATCAATAAATGAATTTGCCTAGTTTAACTGAGTAGGTCTGTGGTGGTTTCCAAAATTTTGCCTGTGTCCCCCCATTTTGAGACTAAATCCCATTACACCAGACAGAAACAAAAGCATACAAGTATATCAAATATCAATCCGGATTGTGATCCCATCCAGAGATGGCACAACCCATTTGGAGTTACAACTAGAGTTGCCATCTTCCCAAACATTTTGATGAAGACACAGGGCTATGCCAAAAGGGAGTGGGGCAAACTAAAGGTGTAGCCACATGAGACGACCTGGGCAGGTTACTACACCTTGGGCAGCATTAACCCACTCTGGGGAGACAAACTATGTGATGCATGCCAATGCATGGTGGGGCAAGCAGTTGGCTGCTGCACGATGCATCCTTGGAAAAAGGCTGAGGATGCCTCACATAGTAGCCTAAGCCATAGGCCCCTTCTGCCCCACTGCATGGCAAGCTCTGCAGCGGGGCTTTGAGTAGCAGATGCTTTCGCCCGTCGTGCATGGCCACATCATGGCCAGGGGCAGGATTTTGGTTGGGCCGGGGGAAGGAGACAGAGCAGGGTTGGACACCCACTGTGTGGCCAGCGCATTAGCCCACCCCAGACATGGTGGGAGATTTGACAGAGGCCCGCCTGCCCAGCTTCCTCCTGGGGAGGCCTGCAGTCTGACCTGCTCCCCGTGATGGCCCCACAGTATGGCAGTGGCACTTGTCCTCCACAGGGCACACAGGAATTGGGCCCTCCGCAGCACGTGTGGCTGCAGCTGCACCCAGAATCTCCTGCCCCTTTCTGGTGTGGCCACTCCCCTTTCAGAGTGTTGTGACAACATGACTGTCTGGGTCTGGTACCCATTGGTCTAGGACCCAGGCCCTTGGGACTTCCAGGCAAGAGTAATTGTCTCAGAACTACTTAGGTAGTTCCAAGCAGAGGAGCTTGGGGTCTACTAAAGACCAGCTGAGCTCAAGAGCTGCGTGGTCCAGGCTAACGTAAGAAAATAAGAAGTGCCATGCAGGGACAAATCAATGGTCCATCGAGCCCAGCACCTGTCTCCAACAGTGGCCAATCTCGGTTGCTTAAAGAAGTTCAGCAGGTCACTATGGGGCAATCCATTCCCTGCTGTTCACTCCCAGCTCCAAACAATAAGAGGTTACATTCTCCAAATCTACCTGGCTAATAAATAGCTGCTAACAGACCTATCCTCCAGAAACTTGTCCAACCCTTTCTTAAACCCAGTTATACTACTGGCCTTGACCATGTCTTCTGGCAACAAATTTGTTTGGTTATAGCAGAAATTTGCTAGATACAATAAAGACTTATTCTCTGGCAACAAATTCCACAACTTAATTGTGCGTTGAGTGAAAATATACTTCCTTTTATTTGTTTTAAATCTGTTGTTAGTTTCATGGAGCGTCCCCTAGTTCTAGTACTATTTGAGAGGGTAAATAACCGTTCCCTATTACCTTAATTCCACACCACTCATTATTTTTATAAACGTCTATTGTATCCCCTCTGTCGTCTCTTCTCCAAGCCGAAGAGCCCCAACCTATCTAGTTTTTCTGCATAGGGGAGCCGTTCCATACCCCCTTATCATTTTTGTTGCCCTTCTCTGTACTTTTTCTATTTCAACTATATCTTTTTTTGAGATGGGGCAACCAGAACTGCACACAGTATTCCTGATTGGTTAGCAGGACCTGCTCCTGATTGGCTGAAGACTGTATATACTTCCAGGGTAAGGTCAGTCTTCAGTCCTGAGCATCAGAGCGGAGACTCAGCCTGTCCGCAGCCAGGATCACTTCACCATCCTGGACTGATTCTCTGATCACAGACCCCCGATATGGACCGAACCTCACGTTCAGCTTGCCCCTCAGGACTTGACACTTGCCACGTGGCTGCCCCAGGTTTTTCCCTTAAGCTGGACCCCAGCACCAGCCCTTGGCACCATGACCTTCAGGATGTGAACCGGACAATAATGCTCTGGAGTGGAGCAAAGAGACTCTCCTGCCCCTTTCCTATGTTGCCACTCCCTCTTTGGAGTGTTGTAACATCACAATGCTCTACAGAAGGTGGAGCCATGTCAGAAAAATGGGCAGGAAAGCTTTTTTACTTCTCCCTCTTTCCCACATGGCCCCTCCCACACTGGAAAATATTGTAGCAATTATTATTGTCCCAGATAATCCAGGGAAATAAGAGCTTCATCCCAAACCCAGAGAGGCAAAATCCAGAATCTGAATCAAATCCAGACATGTGGTAACCCACAATCAGAGGGTGATTTCAGACGTGACAGGGTGCCTATCGGCCCCGTCATGGAATCACCTTTCTGATTCCCGGCCGGAATCAGAACGGCCCGTCAACAGACGAGCTGGGTGATTCCGGCGGGGAATCTGGGGAGGGGGCGGGACTGCACGGCTCAACGTGCGTCCGCACAGCCCCGCCCCCCCACGCTCCCCCAGCCGCCCGGCCTCCTGGAGACAGGCGGGCGCAGCGGTCAATCCGGCCGCTGCGCCCGATTCCGTCCCGTGTTCTGGGTCACGGCCCACAATCAGCAGTGGTAACAGACGTTACCGTTCACTGATTCCAGGCCGTGGTTCAATTAACCACGCTTTCGGAGATGGTGCCCAGACCATCCTCGAAAGCATGGTTATTTTGCTCATCGCTGGTTGTTCACCATGGTGAACATCTGGCAGCGAGCAACCAGACATTATAGGACCATCCACCACCACAGGAGATTGTCCGTGGTTGAGAGTGATCTCGTAACGTCTGAAAATACCCAGAGTAACTGTGAAACTCTAACGTAAAGTGTGCTATCAGATAAGAATGATTTAGAGTGGAATCCTCACACTTTGAAGTCATTGGGAGTTGTGCCATAATAGATTCCGGATCATTCTGAAATGTGAATAATGTTAAATAATTATCATCATCGGTGCGCGTGCATGAGGCTCAGGGATAGACACAGGAATATGGTGCTCCCTGGGACCGGCCTGATTTTATAAAGAATTACCTCCCACCTGCGCTCAAACTGCGGACTAAAATAAAAAACCCTAAACTAAAAATGACAGAGCCTAATAAGAGACCGAAAAGGAGCACAATGAAAGACTTTTGTGAAGTGCTCAATGCACCCTCTTCTCAGGCCACTCCAGCCCAGGAGGAAGCTGAGAGGGGCAATATGGCAGACGCGGCCATGGAAGAACCCACCAAGAGGTCTGATCAAAATGCGATCAAAATGGAGCTCTTAAAAGCAAGGAAAGAGAGAAAAAATTATTCAAGACGTATCTAAAATTAAAACTACCTTAAACTCACATACAAAAAAATGGAGGAGCTGGAGTCCTGCATGGTGGATGCAGAGCAAAGGATCTGCACCACAGAAGAACACATCCTTAACACTGAAGCATGAGTATTTGAGGTGGAGAACAGAATCGATGCCCTGAAAAATCACTACAAGGATTCAGAAAATCACCTGAGACAATCCAACCTAAGAATCATAGGCTATAAAAAGCCATTACATTTACAAGAGCAGAACCTGATACTTTATAAAACTGCCCAAAACCAAACAAAGATTTATGATTGACCTCTCCATTATCTCCTATAATGTTAGGGAACTAAATCATCCTATTAAAAGAAATAGAACGACACACATAATTCAATCCAATAACCCAAGCTTTTTTTTCCCTCCAGGAGACACACCTACTGAAAGTTGATGCCCATAGACTTAGGGGTAAGAAGGTAGAAACAATATATAATTCCTGCTTAAAAAAGAAAAAGGCTGGAGTAGCAATTGGGGTTATGAAAGGTACCAAATTTGAATTAGAAAAAAAAATTGGGGATACAGAAGGTATATACCTATTCCTGAGGGATAAAATGGATTGGGTAGAGATCACCCTTCTAAATGTATATGCCCCGAATGAGAACACAGTAGACTTTTTTCATAAGTTGCTGTATAAAGTACAAACAGAAATGAGAGGTATGGTGGTGATGGCAGGAGACTTTAACTCTGTATTGTCAGGGCTGGACAGGTCAGCTACAAGGGCTACTGATAGGACTGCCAAGAAACTAAGCAAAACTTTTACAAAATTAGAACCGATAGACACCTGTAGATATCTTAATAATGCTCAGGAACAACGCTCAGGAATACACCTGCTATTCAAATAGATTCAATTCATACTCAAAAATTGATCACATTCTAATAGACAAAACCAACCTAACCAAATGTAGGGAATCAACAATAAGAGTGTACACTTTGTCAGACCACTACCTCATACAATTAAAACTTGCCATAAATCCCTTTAAAGAACAAACAAAAGCCCAATGAAGATTTAATAACAATTTACTGAAAAATACAGAGTTCAAAACACAAACAAAAGAGGAGATAGTAGAATATTTCAAAAACACCACAACACAAGATATCTCTCCACTCATACTATGGGACACTGCAAAGGCGTGTGGGGAAGAATAATCTCTTACTCAACATACCTGAAACGAGAGAAAAAGGAAACACAATGAAATTTTATCCCAAGAAATTAGTCAACTAGAAATAAGGAACCAATAATACCCAAACAAATTATTGGCAAAAAAAATTACCTTCCTCAAAAAAGAGAGCCAGCAAACATCGTGAAAACTGAACAATTTGCGAAAAATCAGGTGATGTTACTATGAAAAAGGGAATAAGGAAGACAAAATCCTGGCATGAATGGTTAAGAAACAAAGAGCAAAAGCCACAATTCCTAGAATAATCAGTGAGACAGGAACTAAATTAGACAACCTAACTGACATTTAAAAAGAATTTGTATCTTTTTACAAATAACTATATACTTCAGATGACCCAGATCCAGCAGAAGTTACAAATGGTTGGAATAAATTAAATATGCCAAAACTAAATAAACATCAAGCCGCATATCTAGAGGACCCTTTCACACCAGAAGAGATTGAAGCAACAATTAAAACAATGGCCAAAAATAAACCACCTAGACAAGATGGCTTCACGGTAGAGTTCTACCAAACATTTAGTTCGATACTGGCTCCTAGATTGACTGACCTGTATAACTCCTTCCTAACACTAGGATGCATGCCCCCATCGTTCTCGACTGCTACAATCATATTATGCCCCAAACCAGGTAGAGATCAGATATGTTTTGAAAACTACAGGCCTATCTCCCTACTGAATGTCGACTTTAAAATATTTTCCAAGACTTTAGCCACTAGACTCTCACATGTAATACAGGAAGTGCTACACCCAGACCAAACAGGCTTCATTCCAGGGAGATACAGAGCAGACAATATCAGACGGGCAGTAAACATAATCTACCACGTTAAGCAAACCAAAATGCCAGCAGCAATCATATCAATGGACGCCATGAAAGCCTTTGACAGAACTGAACTGGGCTGCCTCCATGAAATCATGGCCAAAGTGAGTATGGGAAACAAATTTCGCTCTTGGGTCAAACTCATATATAAATTTATTTATTCATTCAATATTCTTCTATCCCGCCCCCTCCTGCTTTTAAATCCCCCAAAGCACAAGTATTAGTGAATGTGAGTATTAGTAATTCACAAGTATTAGTGAATGGCCCTTTGGCCTAAAGAGAGGCACAAGACAGGGCTGTCCCTTATCCCCATTGTTTTTTAATTTGGTAATAGAAGCGCTGGCTGCAACTATTAGGCAAGACAAGGAAATAAAGGGAATCCAAATAGGCAAACATGAAAGTAAAGTGCACTGTTTGCAGATGACTTATTAGTGTTTATAACAGAACCGAAACAAACACTAAAACCGTTACTTACCTTAATACACAAATTTAGCAGTATCAGCGGTTACAAAATAAACTTGGAAAAATCAATGGCGATGTACTACACACCAGACCTGGAATACAAAAGCGCAATTACAAAAATGGCCCCATTCAAAAACCAAGAAACACAAAATTAAATATCTAGAGATCTACCTGACCTATGACTTAAATAAATGTTATAATATAACTACGCCCCCTTAATTAGTCAAATAGGCTCTGAGCTGGGTAGGACTGCCATATTCATGGATAGGGAGGATGAATCTGTTTAAAATGCAAATATTACCAAAACTAATTTATGTTATGATGACACTGCCAATTCCCCTAACAACCGTCTTCTTTACTCAAATAGAAAATAAACTTAGAAAATTCATATGGAAAAACAAATTGCCAAGAATAAGTCTTAATACACCGAAGGGAGATTATAATAATAAGGGAGGTTTAGCACTACCAGACTTAAAAGCTTACTACGAATCAGCAACATTACTAACCATCCAAGCCTGGTATCATAACTCGAGAGAGGCTCAATGGGTGGCGATCGAAAGAACCCTGCTGAAAAGGAGAAAAATTTAGGGAATGCATAATAGGAACAGAACAAATAAATAGACGCTCATGGAAAGACCACCCTTTCGCAGACAAACCTTTGAAAATATGGGAGAATAATTTAAAAAAGAGAAAACAAACTAAAGGTATATCCCCATATATGTTAATAAACCCAAGAGACAAAAAGAATGCACCCCTAGACATACTTTTGGTAGGATGGTTGGCAAAGAAAGGAACGATCAAAGTAGCACAACTATTCAGGGGAGACACTTTTCTATTAAAGGACAATTTACAAAAAAATTTACAAAGACCAATCCCAGACCTGGAATTTTTTCATCTAAGAAGCTGGGTGACAAACCTACCCAAAAAAGATGACATAACCGCCCCCCCCCCAATAGAAAAACTGCTCTTCCAATCCGCACATCGTAAAAGACTACTCTTCAGAACTAAACAAAGATACCTTATAAAATGGGAGAAAGAATTAAAGATCAAACTGACCAAAGGAGAAAGAGTCCAAACAATAAAGGAGACTCTTCAAAGGCTGTGCCTCATGGGAAACTAGAGATGTACAGGTAATACTTAACATGAGATACTATCCCACACCTAAGCGTATTAGTCATATGGTGAAAGGATACAGCGATAGATGTTGGAGGGAATGTGGAGAAATCAGCGCCCATTTGCACTGCTGGTGGTCATGTATTTATATTAAAACATTCTGGAGAAAGATACGGGAGAAAAATTTTAAAAGCAACATGTATAGATCCCCCTTCTCGCCAAAAGTGACGTTACTTGCCATCTACCCAGATATACCATTAATAAAACAACTGCATGTGATATATTATGTATAACAGCTTTGCAAGTTATAGCTAAACATTGAAGGGACCCCAAGCTGCCCACAATGACTAAATGGACATCAAGACACTGGTTTTCATTTACAATGGAAAAGACCTTGGCAAGTTTAAAAGACAAAAACACAGGACTTCAATGTGACGTGGCTGCCCTGCCTCAAAGTTATGGCATGAGAAGACACACAACTCCACCCTAAGAACTATATGATCCAATATGACATATGAAACATGTCATGATATGAGAGTAACTAACCAGAAAAACCTGTAAAAAGTGTGTAACAGGGGACTTTCATATGTTGATTGTTGTATGTTCAATTAAAAAAAAAAATCATCATCATCATCAACAACATTTTATTTATACAGTGCCCCTCTGCCAGATGGCACTCAGAGCACTTTACAACATTTAAAATAAATTTTAAAACCATAAATAAAAAGATTTAACACAATTTAAGAGGGAAGGCAAAAGGGGGAGAAAAAATACATGAAGGGGAACCAGCTGTGGGTCCTCTAAAAAACCTGGAAAACAAAAACAATCTTCAAGTGCTTTCTGAAGGTGAGGAGGGAGGAACTAAGACCATCATCTGGGGGGAGCGAGTTGCATACTGAGGGGTCTGAAACAGCAAAAAGCCCAGTAATCAGTTTACAGTATTGAAAATTAATACAAAATTAAAGATAGGCAAGTGCAGAAACCGAACACATTATACCAGGAATGCATCCTGCAATAGCTAGTATTATATATTACCTGGAGAAAAAACCTTCAGTTTAAGAAGCTAGTAAAGGCAGGGTTCCAAATTATTACTCAAATGTTAACATGACAGTAAATTGTATGTTAAGGCAACTTTATTAAATATCAGACTAATCTATACATTTTCTCATTCATTAATAATAATAAAAATTACAACAACAGAAATTAAGCTGCATATGTGTGGTATGGTGACTGAACAATACTTATACATGATGAGGAATGTGTGCAGTTTAATTTCTGTTAAGTTGTAATTTTTTATTATTAATGAATGAGAAAAGAAAAATGTATAGATTGGTCTGATATTTAATAAAATTGCCTTAACATACAATTTACTGTCGTGTTAACGTTTGAGTATAATTTGGAATCCCGCCTTAACTAGCTTCTTAAACTGAAGGTTTTTTGTCTAGGTAATTTGCCCTTCTGTTGAAATTTAATAGTTTTGTTACTGTGTAAGCTGGCCCCAGACACAAGAACACTGCAAGTGTACACAGGCGCTCACCCATCCCCCGACACCCCCCACATGGAGCAACCTGCTTTTTTGCATGTTGCTCTGTGCAGGGGTGATGACTGGTGGTGCATGTTACACAGGAGCACACAATTGACAGCTTTCATACAAGACGCACCCACCCATGCCACTGTGTGGGTGCGTCTCATGTCAAAATATATGTAGTGGCAAAGTGCACAGTACTTAGAAGAGTAAGGACTAGGAGGATGCTACACTGTAAGTCTCACTCTACCCTGACAATCATTTACTGACCTTGGGTCATTCACAATGTTTGCTCATTACTCAATCTAAGGCCGCTTTTAGACGAGACAAATTTGCGCATGATTGGTGAAAAATGCGCGTGTTTTAATGCTCGTTTAAACACCTAAACCGTTTTACATGTGCATTTTCCATGATCGTGTAAAAACCAAAACCATTTTGAATGTGGTTTTTAAATAATGCGCATTTTTTAAAACCGGTTTTGAGCCCCTTTGATGATCGGGGGATGCCAAAACCAGTTTTAAAACATGTGCATTATTTTAAAAACACATTCAAAATGGTTTTGGCTTTTACACGATCATGGCAAATGCGCATTTAAAACAGTTTAGGTGTTTAAATGAGCATTAAAACACACGCATTTTTCACCAATCATGCGCAAATTTGTCTCGTCTAAAAGCGGCCTTAGAGACTGCACATTCTTTCCATGAACTGATCAAATGGGTGTTACATTTTATTATACATGTTGCAGGGCATCCATAGAGCACACATGCAGCCCAGCAACATGTATAATAAAATAAATCACCAGTTTAATCAGTGTACTCGTGTCTGTGTGCAAATGGCCATTGGGCACCACTGTTGGTCTGTACCATATAGAGTGGGTGGAGAGTGTCTTGTGTGAAAAGGGCCAATGAGGTGTAGTGGCAAAGTGCACAGTACTTAGGGCATTTTTAGATGAGACAAAAAACGCAGCTGATCCTTTAATCAGCCGCCTTACTTTGTTCTCGTCTAAACACTTCATGCGGTTTGCAGTCGCGTCCTTCCGGTTTGTCTAAATGCTTCACATGGTTTGCAGCCGCGTCTTTTGCGCGTCAGACCAGTCCTGAAATCCTTCCCCCTCAAATCCGCATCAGCGAGCTGCCATCATGGTAGTGAGACGGCAGGTAGTGAGACGGCTTTTGCGCTGTTCGTTTAAAAGCGCCTTAAGAAGAGTAGGGACTAGGAGGACGCATGCCAGATCCAGGAAATGGCTGGCCCTGACATGTGTATGCACATGCCACAAACTGCAGCAGGAGATTCATTCAGCTGCAGGCTGGCATCCTACAGCAGCAGCAGTGCATGGCCCAGGCAACCAATGCAAAATTGGGGCGAGCTCTCAGCAGGGAGGGGCATACTGGCAGTGAGGCATTCAGGCGGGTAGGTGAATGTGGCGGCAGTAGCTCCTCCCCGACCACCCCACTGCCCAGGCTGCCTGCTGCCGAAGGCAGGGGCTCAGGCAGACTGATGGTCATAAACTGGGACCAGCACGGGGTGCCCCTGGGAGCACTGCCTCCTTCGTAGTCTCCCACCCTACCCCACGATAAGGCCGGCCCTGAACGGTCCTCTGCCACAATCACCCTAGGGAGTCTCAGCCAGCAGATTCCCCAGACCTGGGCTGATGCAGATAACAGGATGGAGTCCCAGACTTCCTGTGTCACTGGTCCGCCGCTGCTGCCAAGCTGAGCTTTTACACCCCGCCATGTGCCGCCCACCATGCCGGCCTCGTTCCCTCTCCCCCTGCACACCCTCCACTGATCTCTTGAATTGACCACAGAATCTAAAAGAACATTGTCACACTGATTGAGAGAAGGAGTGAATGTCAATAAACCATATTCCAGGTCTGAGATTTAAGTCAAGGTCCCTACCTTGGTGGAACCTCATGAACCCTATGGTTGTGTGTACCTTTCCTATTCCCTTATGAGCTAGATCCTACAGTCAGTTGCCGGTCTGGCACTCTGTAAGGAAATAGACGTCTTTCCCTTGTGTGAATGTATAAAAGAGCTTGTAACCCATCAGTGATTTATTAGTGAAAACACATAACAACCCCAGAAAAAGGTACATTCCCCAGGAATACATTTGGCCACCAGAAAACTAGGTGTGACATTCTTGGCTTAGTCGGCAGGATTCTGTGGTTAATCAGAGATCTTTTAAAAAGAGATATGACAGGAATATAACTCTGAGAATTTCAATGAAAGATCAGAAGAATTCAGGGAAAAGTTCAAGGAGAGGGATTTTGAGTTTAAAGCGATTATTGATAAGAATTATTATAAGAGAATATAGGTTAAGAATAAGAATAGTGTTAAGTGTATTAAGGAAAACAAACAAACGGGGGTGTCTGTCTTAAATACTGAAAGGAGGAACAGGAGTGGGTGTAAGGATATAAGCCCGTCCTGTGTGAAATAAATAGAAACTGAGCGGAGTAAGGATATAACCCGTTCTGATTGAAATAAACACTGAACAGGGGTAAGGATATAAGCCTGTTCTGTATTGAAATAAACAAGAGACAGGGTTAGCAGCCTGTCTGAAAAAAAAGATACCTTCCTAACTTGAATACTTTTAATGAAGGGTCGGAGGAGCTCGCCTAGAAGGTATATCTTGGGAACAGGGAAAATTTGCTGATCACAGGTTTTCCTAACTTGAATATCTTTAATGAAGGTTCGGAAGAGTTCCCCCAGAAAGTATATCTTGGGAACAGGGAAGGTATAGATGGAGGAGCAGTCCGTCTAAATTCAGGAAGTAATCTAAGAAACGGAGGAGCAGTCCGTTTAAGTTCAAGAGTATGAGACAGAGGAGACGCCTGCCTAACTTGAATATATGTGTATAGAGTAATAGGATTAAAGTGAATTAAGATAAGATATAGGATAAATTTTAAAGTTTTGAGTTTTGGATCTTTAAAGTGATATTTTCTTATAATTGTGTTTTAGACTTTGTATAAAAAGCCACTTTGAAAGTGTAAATTGGGAACTAAGGCAAATTGCCACAAAAACAATGTTTAAAAGAAAGAAATTAGAGAAAAAACCTGTTGAGGTAATGATGACTTTAAACGCAGCCAGAGCTCAGCTGCCGATAAAGAAAGAGAAACCAGTAGCTTCCTTGTAGAAAGTTCTGAAAATAAAAAAGCAACCCTGGGAAACCAGAGAACTAGCAATGAGAGAAGTAGAGAATTTAAGTGATGTGGAATGAATTTTTGAAATGTATATGCAAACAGAAAAACAAGGAACAAGTTCCTTTAACAGTCCATATGGCCAGTGTTAAAAGTAGTATGCCCCAAGTATCAGAAGGAACAAGTGGTATTCAGTTATAGACCTAGCCAACTGTGTTGGGTTTTTTTTGCATTACTGTTAGAAGAAGCTAGCAAAAAAAGCTTTGCTTTTACTTTAAAAAAAACACCAGTTTTTGTTTCAAAGGTTGCCACAAGGATTTAGGGATTCCCCTGCTCTTGTGCATAGAGTGGTGAGTGGTATGTTAAACAATTTGGAGTCAGGAAAAAGGAGGAGGTTAAAGATGCAGCAATGATGTTAATCTTAATAGGAAATAAAAAAAGAAAGTAAAAGATAACTCTTGGAGTAGCCGTGGTCACACAAACATCAATTTCCACATCACTAGATATAGTGCTAGATATTCCACTAAATATAGTGCTCAAGCCCCTAGGGGTACTCCATATTTGCAAGCATAGCTTGATTTTAAACATTAATTGCTTACACAGCAGTTCTGGGCATAAGGCTAAAAACAGACATCTATAAAATGGGGCAAAGTTCAACTGGTCACAAAAGAGGAACCATAGGAGCACAGATGCATCCAAGTCAAAATGACTCATGAAAGGCATGGGAGGGCCGACTCTGCCTAACAGCATATGCATGGCCTATGGAACCAGAGACCTATAAATATGGGACGGATGTCTTTTGGAACTCGGATGCCTGTAACGTCAATGGACGCCTGTAACATCAATGGACACCTGTACCATCTCAACATCAATGGACAGGTCCCGGCGCTCCCATCACCTCTGTTATGGGTTGGCCACCCTAACAGGAGAATAGGTATGTATGAAAGGATTAAATGAATGTTGAAAGAGTAACTTTGTACTAACCTATAGAGTAATAAGGATTATATTTCTGTTTTTATTTTGTTTTTTGTATTAATAAATAAAGCTAAGAGGTTTTGCCAATATATATTTCCAGTCTATCTCTGATCTCTTGAATTGACCACAGAATCTAAAAAAACATTGTCACACTGAAGGAGTGAATGTCAATAAACCATATTCCAGGTCTAAGACTTAAATCAAGGTCCCTACCTTGGTGGAACCTCATAAATCCTATGGTTGTGTGTACCTTTCCTATTCCCTTATGAGCTAGATCCTACAGTCAGTTGCCAGTCTGACACTCTGTAAGGAAATAGACGTCTTTCCCTTGTGTGAATGTATAAAAGAGCTTGTAACCCATCAGTGATTTATTAGTAAAAACACATAACAACCCCAGAAAAAGGTACATTCCCCAGGAATACATTTGGCCACCAGAAAACTAGGTGTAACAGAGATATATATGCAGCTAAAAATTGGAGATATATATGCAGCTAAAAATTGCATACAATTTAAAATACTGATAAAACTTTTTTGCTCAAAGCAGATACCAGGAGTGGGAAAACTTCCCAACCCCAAGAGCCACATACCAAAATCTTAAAATGGCCAAGAGCTACAAGACCAAAACACCATCTTGGAAACCCAGATTAAACATATTCCACAGGTTTAAAAGGGTAGCACAGGGACCAAACGCCTGCCAGTGTGACTAAATGGTGAGGTGAAGGAGACTAGGAGAGCCCAAAAGGCGTCCTTTAAAAAATTGAAAGCTAGTTCTAATGAGGAAAATAAGTGCATAAGCACTGACAATTTAAATATAAAACATTAATAGGACAGGCCAAGAGAGAATCTGAAGAGAGACTCGCAAGTCACTAAAGAGGCAAAAACTAATAATAAAAACTATTTTAAATACATTCGAAGCAAGAGGCCTGCTAGGGAGTCAGTTGGGCCATAAGATGACCAGGGGGTAAAAGGGGCACTCAGGGAGGATAAGGCCATTGCAGAGAAGCTGAATGAATTCTTTGCTTCAGTCTTCACTGGAGAGGATGTTGGGGAAATACCCACGCCAGAACTATTCTTTCTAGGTGATGAATCAGAAGAGCTGTCGCAGATCCACATAACTCTGGAAGAGGCTCTCGAGCAAATTGACAAACTGAATAGTAACAAATCACCGGGATCAGATGGCATACATCCCAGAGTTTTGAAGGAACTCAAATATGAAAATGCAGACCTACTACTTGTAACCTATCGCTAAAATCTGCCACTATACCTGAGGACTGGAGGGTAGCAAATATAACACCAATATTTAAAAAGGGCTCCAGAGGCAATACTGGAGTGGAAACTACAGACCACTGAGTCTAACTTCTGTGTTGGGCAAAATGGTGGAAACTATTATTAAAAACAGAATCATAGGGCATATTGATAAACATGGGTTAATGGGGAAGAGTCAACATGGATTTAGCAACCGGAAGTCATGCCTCACTAATCTACTGGAATTTTTTGAGGGTGTGAACAAGCATGTGGATAAGGAAAAGCCAGTCGATATAGTGTATCTGGATTTTCACAAAGCATTTGATAAGGTCCCTCATGAGAGGGACTCTTGAGGAAATTAAAAAGTCATGGGATAGGAGGCAGTGTCCTACTGTGGATTGGTAACTGGCTTAAGGATAGGAAGCAAAGAGTAGGACTAAAACTTCAGTTTTCACAATGGAGAGAAATAAATATGCTCCAGGGATCTATACTGGGACCAGTGTTGTTTAATGTATTAATTAATGATCTGAAAAGGGAAGTAAAGAGTGAAGTCATCAAATTTGCAGTCAATACTAAGTTATTCAAGGTAGTTAAAACTCGAGCGGATTGTGACGAATTGCAGGGGGATCTTGCAAGACTGGGTGACTGGGCATCTAAATGACAGATTAAATTTAATGTGGACAAGTGCAAAGTGATGCACATAGGAAAAACAATCCAAACTTTATGTAAACAATGCTGGGTTTTAAATTAGGAGTTACCACTCAGGAAAAGACCTTGAAGTCATTGTGAACAATATATTAAAATCCTCAGCTCAGTGTGCGACGGCCATTGAAAAAGCAAACAAACTGTTGGGAATTATTCATAAAGGGATAGAGAATAAAACTGAAAATATCACAATGCCCCTATATAAGTCTATGGTGTGACCACACCTTGAATATAGTGTGCAGTTTTGGTCGCCCCATCTCAAAAAACATATAGCTGAAACAGAAAAGGTACCGGAAGGGCAGCAAAAAAGATGAATATGGAACGGCTCCCCAACGAAGAAAGGATGGATAAGCTGGGGCTCTTCAGCTTGGAGAAGAGACGACTGAGACAGGATACAATAGAAGTTTATAAAACCATGAGTGGTGTGGAACACATTACTAGGGAATGGTTACTTACCCTCTCAAATAATGCAAGAACTAGGGGACACTCCATGAAACTAACAGGTAGCAGATTTAAAACAAATAAAATAAAGTATTTTTTTCACTCAACACAGAATTAACTCGTGGAATTTGTTGTCAAATGTGGTCAAGGCCAATAGTATAACTGCGTTTAAGAAAGGGTTGGACAAGTTTCTGAAGCATAGGTCCATTTAGCTATTAGGCTTGGAGAATGTAAGCTCTTACTGTCGGGAGCTGGGAGTGAACAGCACGGAATGGATTGCCCCATGGTGGCCTGTTGGGTACTTCTTTAATCAACTGAGATTGGCCACTGTTAGAGACAGGTGCTGGGCTCAATGGACCATTGATTTGTCCCTGCATGGCACTTCTTAAGACATGCATGCAGTTGCACAAACTTCTCATGCTTCCTGATTGGCTGACTTTGTAGATTCTGAGAAGGTGCTGTGATTCAGCCCAGGGGCAGTCCCAGAGCCAGGTGCCACACCTGAAGTGCACAAGAGCCACATACAGCTACCAAACCAGTTTGTCCACCCCTGGCATACACATACACACACACAAACAAAACATAGGAACATAAGAAGTGCCGTACTGAGTCAAACCAGTTGTCCCTGAAGCCCAGCAACCTGACTCCAACAGTGGCCAATTTAAATCACATGGGAGATGTATTAGCAGTCACAGTGGGCAATCCATTCCCTGACGATCACTCCCTGTTCCCGACAGTAAGAAGTTCCCATCTCGTAATCTACTTGTAATCTTACACATGCCTCCCAACATTTGGAGTGGCCAAAGAGGGGCAAGCCCTGCCCCCTTGGCCAATAAGCCCTCCTCTTCCTCCTCCTCGGCACACTGCATTCATTTTTCACGCTTTTCTCCATAACCTGGTTTAGTTAATCAGTTCCCGAAGGAAAAGCCAAGACTGTAGCAAAATCCACAAATTAAAAGTAACTGTACTATGGTTCCTATATGAAAACAGATGTGCTAGAACAGACACCAGCACTTGCATACCATTTAAATCAAATGTGTGCTGGTAGCTCCAGTACTATTGCTTCCCACTCCTCTCCATCCCCTGTATGCTTCCCCTCTTCTTCTCCTCCCCTTCCCTCCCTCCTGTCCTCCTTGACCCTAGCCCCCCTTGAGGAAATCACCTCCCTACTCTCCACTTCCAACCCTTCCACTTGTCCCTTTGGCCCTATCCCTTCTCGCCTCCTGACTTCTATCGCACCCACTGTCTCCCCATCCCTCATGCACATAGTCAATCTCTCCCTTTCTGCAGGCTCCTTTCCCTCTGCCTTCAAACATGTCACTGTTTCTCCTATTCTCAAGAAGTCTACCCTTAATCTTTCCAATCCCTCTAATTACCATCCCATCTCTCTCCTCCCATTTGTCTCTAAACTCCTGAAATGTGCTGTGTACGCCCGTTGCCTTGACTTCCTCTCCACCAACTCCTCCCTTCACCCTCTCCAATCTGGCTTCCATCCCCACCACTCTACCGAGACTACTCTTGCTAAAATAACTAACAACCTTCTGTTAGCAAAATCCAATTGCCTCTACTCCATCCTTGTCCTCCTCGATCTCTCTGCTGCTTTTGACACTGGGTAATTTCAGATGTAATGGGCCCAGAGGCCCACCACGCTGAATCACGTACCGGGATCCGTTTCGGATCCTGGACAGGAATCAGGCCAGCCGTCCTTTAGATGTGCCAGCTTGATTCTCACCAGGGATCGGGGAGGGGGTGGGGATGCGTGGTGCGACGTACGACCACACAGCCCCGCCCCCCCCAGTGCTCCACCGGCTGCCCGCCCTCCAGGAGACGGGCGGAAGCAGCGGCCAATCTGGCTGCTGCGCCCGATCCCGTATCACAGTCTGGGCCACGATCCGTGATGGGCCAAGGTAACAGACGTTACTTTTGGCCCATCCCAGATCATGGCCACTCTAACCACAGTTCTGGACCTCCAGGCAGCTGGAGGTCCAGAATCATGGTTATTTTGATTCCCGCCAGTTATTAATCATGGTGAACATCTGACAGGAATCGTTTAGACGTTCCGGGACAAACGGCCACCACAGGGTATTCACTGTGGTTAACCATGGTCTCATAACGTCTGAAATTACCTACTGTCAACCACTCTCTCTTACTTGACTCACTCCACTCCCCTGGATTCTGTGGCTCAGTCCTCAACTGGTTCTCTTCCTACCTCTCTGACCAATCCTTCAACGTGTCTCTTGCTGGTGCCTCCTCTACTTTTCTTCCCTTCTCGGTTGGAGTTCCCCAAGGCTTCGTCCTCAGCCCTCTTCTCTTCTCTCTATACACTCTGTCCCTAGGCAAACCCATCGAATCTCATGGCTTCCAATACCACCTGCTGATGATACTCAACTCTATCTCTCCACCCCCTCTCTCTCTCTCCCTCCATCCAGTCTCATCTCACTAACTGCCTCTGACATTTCTGCCTGGATGTCTAATCGTCAGCTCAAACTTAACATGGCTAAAACCAAACCCCTAATCCTTCCTCTCTCTCTGCCTTCTCTGTCTTTGTTGATGGGGTCAACCTCCAGCCCATCCCTCAGACACGTAGCCTAGGGTTCATCTTTGACTCCTCCCTTTCCTTTAAACCTCAGATCAATTATGTTGCCAAATCCTGTTGCTTCTCTCTGCACAACATTGCTAAGATCCGTCCCACTGTTTCCTCTGCTAAAACCCTTGCCCATGTCCTGGTTATCTCTTGTCTCGACTATTGCAACCTCCTCACTGGTCTTCCTCACTCTCACCTTGCTCCTCTCATTTCTTTTCATAACTCTACTGCCAAGGCCATCCACTTGCCTGCTGCTTTGACCACGTACAGCCCCTCCTCTCCTCTCTCCACTGGCTCCCTCTTCCTGAATGCATTCTGCACAAACTCCTGGTTTTTACCTACAAGGATTTTCATGGCCTTGCTCCCTGCTATCTCTCAGCACTCATTTCCCACTACACTCCTGTCAAGGGTTGCCACTTATGCAATTTTTAAAGGAATGCTTATGAAAGATACATGTTGCAGGGCCTGCATTGATGCCTAAGGTGCCAGTGTTTCCTCTGCTAACAGACACCATAATAAAACAACATCGACAAGAGCTTACAACAAACAGAAACCAATCACAAGTGCCATAATCCAAGTCTAAAAATCAGATATTCATGGAAGATTTAAATTCCAAAAAGATTTACACAAATTAAAAGCTTGAATCAGAAAATTCGCTAAATTGATTGTAATATCCAGGGATGGACCAGACAGAACAAGAGCAAGCAAATCAAGGTCAGATCTGCCAGGATATTTTGTAAATGCATCTTCAAAGACAAATTGAACTAGGCCAACCCTGGGACCACCAAGAAGCTTAGTCCAGAACTTAAATATACGTTCCCAGGCAATCTGATTCCAATGAGGCTGTCCCACCTCCAACCTGATAGCTGCCAGTGGGGTACCTTTAGGAATCTTAAGAATTTGTTAAAAAAATGATTGCATAGAATCAATATTGACAGAAACCAGTGGAGCCCACAGTTCAGCCCCATATAGAATCCGAGCACGGACCTTACTATCAAAGACTTGTATAGCCAAATCTGGTCTACAACTACCCGAGCTGGCAAAGAACCTCAAGATTGCAAAAGAGGTTCCTTTAGATGCAAGAGTAACCCTCTTATAGTGTTCTACCCAACTGCCAGATGAGTGAAAATGCAAACCCAGATACCTAAAACTGTTCACTTGCTGCAACGTAGGACCATTAATCTCCCAGCTAAAGGTTCGTCTGCCCTTCGAGAAAACTACGATTTTGGATTTAGCATAATTAATAGTCAACATATTGAGGTCACAATAATCTGCAAAGGCCTTAAATTGACGATTTAATCCAACGCTAGTCTGGGCAATCAAAGCCAAGTCATCGGCGTAAAGAAGGCATCCCACAGAGTGAGATGCCATCTTTGGAGGGAAAAATTCATGTTTAGTCACAATCAGTACAACATCGTTAATATACAAGTTAAACAGGGTAGGAGCCAAAATATACCCCTGTCTAACACCCAATTATGTCCGAATTTGTCCCGAGATATGACCCTCATAATCCACTTTAACAACCAATGATGACTGGGTATGGACTCTTTGTAAGAGAAACAATAAATGTTTGTCCAATGAGGTTTTACTTAACCTAGCCCACAGGTGCTCCCTGTTGACCGAATCAAAAGCAGATTTCAAGTCCAGGAATGCCAAAAAATGTTTACCATTTAGAAATCGATACTTTTGGATTGGGTGGTCTAATGTAAAACACTGATCAACTGTAGACCTACCTTTTTGAAAACCCGCCTGCTCAGGAAAAAAAAAATTTGCCTGCTCTGACCATGATACAAGTTTAAATAAGAGAAATTTAGCATAAATTTTACTAACGATGCTTAGTAAACTTTCTTGTAGATAGGAATTATAACAGCTTTACCCCAGTTCAAAGGCATGGCTCCAGAAGAGTTAATGACAGTAAACAGTGCCATCAACACCGGAACCCACCAGTCCATATGTACCCTAATAAATTCAATTTGAATTAAATGTGGGTCAGGAACCTTACAATTTTTGAAGGATTCTATAAGATTGACAACTTCAATGTTGGTAACAGAAGGCCAAATGGGGAGAACATCTGGGTCTAGACTGAAGTAAGATGAAGATGGTACATCAGGATGTGATCTAGCAAAGAAGGCTACCCAAGAACAGGAGGGAATCGGACCATGCCAAGAACTGGTGGGTTCCCCAATGGAGCCATTTATCAGATTCCAAAATTTCCTCGGCTCATTTAGTTCCCGACTGCCAATAAATCTAGCCATCTTTTGTCAGCATATTGGTGCTTTTTAGATCTGATCATAATCCTATATTCCTTTTTATAGTTAAAATACTGAACAGGAAGTGCTGGAAAAATACCCGCTCTATAGACAACATATAGTTCTGTAAATTTCTTCCTGGCAGCCCTGCAATCTACATTATACCAGGGCTGGTTAGAAGTCACAGCCCAATGGGTTTTGGACAGGGCAAAGGTCGCAATATGATGCTTAAAATGCAGGCGTACCTGATTAAAGAAATCAATAACCGAGGAAGCAGCCACTTGACCCACTATAGCATTTTCGTAATTGAAAAAATTCTCCTCAGCTATTAAATTACCTAATGGCAAAGCCAAGGCTTGACTCCATCTAGGGGAAAAATGTTTTTTGAGATGTACAAGGGGTTGTAGAGGCCTCAAAGGGGGGAGAACAGCCAACCTGGGACACTCAAGAAAGAGTGTGAGGGGCAGATGGTCACTCAACGCACAAGAACCCACAGCAAAATCCTTAACAAAAAAGGAGTGCTAAGGGAAACTACTGCGAAGTCAACCACACTCACCTCCTGCGGACCCACAAAGGTAAATTCACCTAGGGAGTCATTGAAACCAGACCCGTTAAGTATAAACAACTGGTGAGATCTTATAAAATTGATAAATCTGAGGCCTGAGGAGTTAATTTTCTGGTTCTTGGATAAACTAGGCTTAAGTGTATCTAGGATGAATCGCAGGGAAATTGCACAATAGGCCTCCAAAGCATCATTCTCAGAACCCACCCTCGCATTTAAGTACCCCATCAGGACAAAATGACCCATTGGATAAAGCACCAGCAGGTCCTCCACAATATTTTCCAGGGTAAGCCACAACTTAGAATCAAAGGAGCCTGAGTTATAAGGAGGGATATACACCATTCAGAAAATAAGCAGATGAGTGCCCAATTTGATCACCAAACCCATAGCGAAAGGGGGGAATCTGAGTTCAGTAATGACTAAAGGGGACAAATCCTCAGTCACTAAACAGTCCAGTCTACCACTAGAACGGCCTCTGCCACTAAGAGAGACAGCAGGGACCGAATAAGCTTTATAATGCACTAGATCAATAGGTTCTTCGGCCCAAGTTTCTTGAAGAAAAATAATATGGAACTGACTTATGTACGAAATAAAGTCACTATTCCGAACATGAGAGGAACAACCTGAGCAGTTCTATTAACAAATGTGAAGTAAACAATAAAATAGATCATGACACTCAGAAAATCAGGTACTGCCTCCAGTAGCCCCATCCGCACATGCTGAAGTTAACAACGTAGGGAAGCATTGCATCAGATCGACCTCAAGGCTTACCAAACCTCCCCTGCTCCCCTTAGCTTTAACAGGGATCGACACTTTGGATACAGTGGGCGAAAGCATAAGAATTACAGGATCTGGGGCTACAGAAACACTCTTATCAGAATTAGAAATTGCTACAAACTTAGATTCTGAGCAAGATACTGCTGCAGCTGGTTTGGGACAAGAAGGTCCAGGTGGGGCACTAGTATCCATTGCTAAATTTAGCAATCTGGAGTGAATGGGAACTAGATTGGAAAATTTCTTAATCCCACCAGCACACTTAAGGTATAACAGGCATATGATAATGATTAGAAAGCTGCAATGCTGCATGGAGACCCCGGAAGCCAAGCAAATGAGGGCTAGCAGGGATCAATGGAAGCTTAACTGAGGTGACATAATTTTCCCCCAGTTGAATGCCGCATGAAAGAAAAAGATCAAAACATAGGGAAAAAACCTAGCTGCCACCGTTGAAGAGCGAAAATGGATTACTATTCTTTGCAAGTTACGAGGGGCTGGCAGGATTTGAAAGAAACGAACTTGCCCAGGTTCGATAAACTGACAAGAAATAAAAGTTAAATGACGAAGTATTGCAGATTTAGACTTCCATAACGGGAATAACCCATTGCTCAAAGGGGAAATGCGGAAGGATAATGCTTTATCATTCAGATTTAAGGGGTTAGGAGGGGAGACACTGCCATTTCTGCTCAGGACCTGAGCACCAGTAGGCTTAGTAGGATCGTGAGATTGAGTCATAAATACATCACTAGCACCTTGAGTCTGTTGGGAGGAGAAAGCTCCTCGTTGCGCAGAGTTCAATGGAATATAAGAAGGTTTGTAAGCTACATTCCCAAAAAGACTGGCCTTGCCTTATGGGTTATTATAAAATCCATAACAGTGCCCAGCTGTTTATTTTGAGTCTTCAATAAGGAAGTAATACCCTCCAATTGCGTATTTAATTTATTAATTAAATCACCAAGAAAAAAACACTGGTTTCCCAGTAATTCTAATGGAGAGGGGTCCAGCCTATCTGAGGGCTGGGAGTTCTCTATAAATTATGAGGCATCCCCCCCAAAATGTAAGGGGTCCATGGAAGACACACCAGAAACATTTAGGGAAGTTTTCTTTTTACCAGTATTTGGATGTACACCTATAAAGTGGGGCAGAGATATCAGTAAAGAGGTCTCAGCACCCCCTGTAGTCCCATCCTGGCCAGGGACTACGAATGTATCCAGTTTTAGCTGTTTAGATTGAGACTGGCCAGTAGCCAGGGGGACAACCCCTTGCCGCCTCCTTTTCCTTGTCATTAATAACACAAGGAACTGCTTTTCAAATCTAACGTTGTACCAACCCCCTTCTGACAATCAGCACCCTATAATAGCACAGCTCACCAATATATAAAAAATAAAATCAAGAAAAACAGAAAATAGCAATTCACAATAAATATTCAACAAGTAAATCCACACCATACAAAATGGAGGTGGATGAGGAATATCAAGGAAGAAAAAGTCCTCTCCAGTCGGAGTTGATAAAAAAACAGCTAAAGTCCTGGGAATTCACAGCACAGCAACAAAGACCACCGCCCCTGCGCCTCGCCGGCGCCGAAGGCCACGCACACAAGTGTGCTGATGTGTCCGGTTGGGGGCTTTGAAGAGCCGCCCCGGAAGTCCAAGCAAGCCCAGGACACAGTGTACGGGACCCGCCCGAGAGCCGCCCAGCTGCCTGCAATGAACGCTCGGCCCTCCAGTCCCACCATCTCTGGCCATACACGTCCTGAGTTCTAATCTACAGCGTCGGGGGGTGGGATCCCATCAGGAACTGCACAGGCACGGACGTGGCCAGTCAGGGGCTTTGAAGAGCCGCTCCGGAAGTCCAAGTGAGCCCAGGGCACAGCGTACGGGGACCCGCCCAAGAGCCGCCCAGCTGCTTGCAACAAATGCTCAGCCCTCCAGTCCCACCATCTGGCCGCACACATCCCGAGTTCTAATCCACAGCATCAGGGGTGGAGCTGGGATCCCATCAGGAACTACACCAGGTACAGGTCTGAAGCCTTGACCTGCAGTTCATTGTCCTCTTCGTGAATGTTACAATCCTTGTCTCTCCCTCTGTTCACCTTCCTTCTTCTCCCACCCCCCACCGCCACCCCTGTCTCTCAGATTGTAAGCCCTAGGGCAGGGACCGTGTCTATTCCATTACTTTGTAAAGTGCCAGGTACATTGCTACATAAATGCTTGATAATAAAATAAGTATTATTATTATAATAATAATACACCTTTGTAACTAAGCCAAGCATGTGCACCTGAGACCTCATGAGTTTGTATATGTATCCTTGTCTCTTCCTCTGTTTCCCCCCCTCATTTGTCTCCCTCTTTCCCCCACCCCCACCCCCTGTCTCTTAGTCCCTGCTAAGGTAGGGACCATGCCTCTTTCTTTAAAGTGCCAGATACATTGCTGGTGCTATATAATAAAATAAATAATGAATAATTAATAACATCTCTTTGCACACCTGTGTGACCTATAATCAGGGAACCGTATTCACTGCATTTTTCCAATTGCCTCCAATAGAGAAAATGCAGTGAGTACGGGTCTCTGCCTATAATCTCACAAAGCCATGCACCTTCCCTGCTGCTTATGTTTACAATTATCCATGCCAGTGAAGATGGCAGGAACTCATAGGTAAAGCTTTTCTTCATTGGTTCATGGAAAAGCTAAAAGGTAAAGTAGCTCTTAGTCTTCAAGACCTCTAGTACCTTACACTAAGTAGTAGCATGGAAATCAGTGTACACTGTAAATGTATGGTTTCACATGGAACAAGGAGCCAGAGTCTATGGGTGTTTTTAAATGAACTCTGGGGTGGGGGGGTCTGTGGCTGCTGAGTGGCGTGGCTGTGGGGCACCCACGCACGCAACGTGCATGGGAGGGAGCACTTCAAATGGAGTGACTCCCAGCATGTCTGCCCTGGCCATAGAGGTGGCCACCCTGGCCCACATGGGGCACTCTGGATTTTTCTGGAGCGTTCTGTGTTGGGCCATGAGTGGCCGCTTCTGCATGGGTCACAGGAGCTCGCCTCCCCACGCACCACCGTCACACGAGCAGTTAGACACGTGGACAGTGGGGGGCCATGCATGGATGTGTCTCATTTTAAAGCACCCTATCTATGCTAGATCTGACTAACTGTAATTATTTTATATTAATATTTTTTAAATGCATTTATGTTTCTTTCCCCTTTTTTTTTTTTCTTTTCCTACTTTGCCAATGGCTTAAAATTTACTACTCCATTGACTTTAGTCACTATGTAGATGGGATTAATTTGGCTCAACTGAAGCTGTGGGTAGTCCGTGAAGAACGAAGCCCTTTGTGACCACTAAAATTATCATAGTGGACTGGACAGGCAAGTGTGAAAGTAAAGTAAAGAAAGTAATCCTTATCCTTACTCAAGACAATTTTGTGATTTGTAATATTTAAATATCAGTTAGGGGTAAAACCTATTTAGAGGACTGTGCCAAAGGGTTTTTGAATCTAAAGGAAGCAAATAATTTTAGTGGCCACAATTCTAACACTTCCAAGGGACAAAATGAGGAAATTGCTTGAGAGGATGAAAGAGGGCAAGGCATAACTTTCTTCCTGTCTAGAGTAAAAAAGAACTCACTCAGCAACCTGTAACTGAATGCATTGCACAAGTCTGCAAACTGCAAAAGGAAGCAGATGAGACTCCATATCTGCTGCTAGATTGGAATGTTGCTGAGTCAGACGGATAGCTCTGCTGGTAATCCTTTCAGAACATCCTGCTCTGCTAGATGTACAATGACCTTATCTTCACAGATAGGCAAAAGACAGTTCCATGAAATATTTGCTGCCCTAGCAAATGAGAGATGAAATCAAGAAAGTCCTGATATTCCTGAGAGCTGTATGATCACCTGTATGACAGATATATTGAGCTTGTGAGTGACAGTGGAGTGAGTGAAATTCTTTCTTGATAGGGAGATGGTTTAGTGTTCGGTATCATCAGTATGCTGATGACACCCAACTCTACCTCTCTTTTTCATCTGACCCAGACCCGACAGTCTCAGTGCTTACCCGCTGTCTGACAGCTGTGGGGACTGGATGAGGGCAAGCCGACTGAATCCCAACAAAACAGAGGTGATGCTAGTGGGGAAGGTGGTGGGGTTGGTGTCCCCCATCATTGATGGGGTTTGCCCTCCGCTGGTTCCCCAGGTTCGGAGTCTGGAAGGACTCCTCGATTCCCAGTCCCGCCTGGATGTCCAGGTGGGGGCTGTGGCGCGTTTTGCCAATTACATCTGGTGCGACGGCTTCGTCCGTATGTCTCAGACTCCGACCTGGCCACTATCATCCATGCTTTCATTACCTCAAGACTGGACAATTGTAACGCGCTCTACGTGAGGCTACGCATGGTGATGGCTCAGAGACCGCAGCTGGTGCAGAATGTGGCAGTTTGTCTCCTTACAGGGATGGGCCGCCAGGAGCACATTACACTAGTGCTCTGTTCTCTGCACTGGCTGCCTATAGTCTTCCGGGCCCAATCCTCTGGGTTCCAGATCAGCCCCTGCGGTCAGCCAGGAATGCCCTTCTTGAAGTCCATAGTTGCTTCCCGAGACACCTGAGGGAGAGGGCATTCTCGGTGATCGCGCCAAGGCTCTGGAACTCCCTCCCAGCAGAAACTCCTATTGAAGATACTGCAAGACCTGGCTATTCTGTCAGGCTTTCGGTGAGGGAGACAGGGTGGTGGGGGGGAGGGTATTCTTGATTTATGTTGATTTTTAACCTTATTTCTAATTTTTCTATCATCTTTTGTTGTATTACTAATTTATATTGTATTATACTTTTATTGTTTTATATTGATATTTATCTTTGTATTTATATTATAGTACTTTATAATTTTGTTTTAGATATTGTAAGTCACCCCAAGCTGCCTTGGCAGGAGGGTGGGGGGTGTATAAAATTGATTAAAATAAATAGTGTTGGTGCTGATGTTCTCTCACAGTGTGAAACAAACTAGGAACACATTTTGGAACTTTGGTCTGATTGCAATGCTAAGAGGTAAGACTTACTGAAGCAAGGTTGAAAGAGATGGGTATGTTTAGCCTAGTGAAGAAAAGATTAAGGGGAGACATTATTACAGTCTTCAAATGTCTAAAGGGTTGACCCAAAGAAGATGTCAAGGAACTGTACTTTATTGCTATAGAGAACAAGACTAGAATTAACAGGCTCAAATTACAGGAAGGTAAATTTTGGTTGAAAATGGCCTTTTTACACAAGATGCATCCCATTCATAACTGTCAGGGCTGGACCTTGAACCGTTGGCCTTGGGACTTGAATGGGGCTGTCTTTTCCCCCTGCACTACTGCCTGGTCTCTGCATGAGTTGGCTTCCCTACTATAGCATCCCCCCTCCAACCCCCCGGTATCCCACTCACACCTGTTAGAGGGCGTGGACTCACCTGCCACGGCCTGATTGGCTCTCTGCACTATTTAAGACTGCTGAGGGCTGTGGCAGGTGTGCAGCTTTTGTTGTCAGTCCATCTATTGCTCTGCTATAGCTATACTCTCTTCCTCTCTGTTAGTTGATATGTCGTCGTCGTCGTCGTCGTCCCCCGTTCCTTGTCTTGCCCTTCTGTATATAGTTTTCCTTCCCTAGCTATAGCTGGGATTCCTAGGGATGTGTGAACGCGGTTCGGATCGAACTCAAATAGTTTGGTCGACCGAACCAAACCGAACTTGAATTCAACCCAACTGTTCAGGCGAATCCGAACCAGTTTGGAAGGCTAAAAAACCCGGGTTTGAGTATACAGACTCGGTTTGGAATTCGACCAAACTCGAATAGTTAGGTCGACAGAACCGAACAGTCAAACCGAGCTCGATTTTTGAACCAAACTGAATTTCTGAACTCACTTCTGTTCGCACATCCCTAGGGATTCCCTTGCTCATCGTTTTTTTTTGGGGGGTGGGGACTTGTTCTGCGTCCCCTGTCCTCTGTTTGGTCCTTGTATCTGGCTCCCTATCCTGAACTCTCGCTCCTTGCCCCATGGTCCTCGTTCCCCATCTGAATCTTTGTTCCCATCTTGTGACCTCGATGGTGAGCCATAAGCTCTCATAGTCTGGGTGTCTCAATTCCCATGCTGAGACCTCCATCCGCTG
Source organism: Sphenodon punctatus (assembly GCA_003113815.1). Lineage (NCBI taxonomy): Eukaryota > Metazoa > Chordata > Lepidosauria > Sphenodontia > Sphenodontidae > Sphenodon > Sphenodon punctatus. The sequence goes on along the minus strand of QEPC01001041.1, from coordinate 8,093,169 downwards.
GTAGTAGAGAACTGCTGAGAGGTTTCCTATTCTATTTGTGAGACTTCCCCTATTCCCTTCAGCCCTTCCCCTCCTATCTACCCTTCTCTTACCCCCTTCCCTGGCTCCTGACTTTGGAGCGGACAATGCCCATGCAGGTCCGCTGCATGGGCATCAGTAGTTGCTGCCTGTGTGACTGCCATAGCGGGTGGGTGTGCGTACGTGTGCACTCCCGTGAAATACAACTGCACACCCACCTCCACCCATCACCCACTCATGGAGCAATTGGCCAAAATGGCACTCACTCTGAGTGCGGATGCATGGGGACGTTGGGGAGATCAGTGTGCGCCCGTGTACACCGTCCCCCTGCCCCGCACATGCTGCCGCACGCACACCCATCCCCCCCATACTGTGGCCCGTTTTAAAAGGGCATATGACAAAAAACTTCCTAACAGTAAGTGCTGTGCAGCAATGGAACAAGTTGCCTAGGGAGATTGGAGGCTTTCCTGCTGAAGGCTGGACAGTGTTGCCAGAGACGTGGAATACTCCCCAAAAAGACAGACACACACACACACACACCCATGCTCAACAAGGCCATGTGGGACACGAGTCAGTGGGCATTGGGGAGCTTGAGTGGGGTCAGGGCTGAGCCACGATGGAGTTTAGGGGAAAAAAGCCCCTTCATGCAAAAAACAGTCCAACCTTGGAAAAGGTGATTAGGTGGAGGAAGCCCTGCGTAAGTACGGGGCAGTTAAGAGAGGGTCTCCTCCCTGTTTTAAGGAACTGCTGGTGAATAGAACCTGGACTAGCACCTGCCTCAAAAGGCATGGAAAACTAGAGCACCCTATGCCCGATCAGTGAAAATGCACCTTGGTGTCACCCTTCAGCCTAGGGCTCCCCTCATGATTCCCTTCCATCCCCAAATCACCTGAAAACCTCTCTCCTTTCATGCCCAGATGTGTCCTTTGTCCTCTCTGCCCAGCCTGTTTAACTTATGCATCTTCCCTTTGTTGTACCTGGACACACACCCAGACGAGTCCTTTGTCCCCTCAGCTCCAGTTTTTTTACCTTATGCACCTTCCCTTTGTTGCACCTGGATACAACCCGGAATCCCTTTTGTTCTCCCTATGAGCCTATTGTAGTGTTCCTGAGCCCATCCCAAATCCTTTATCCTAAACCCTATAACTGCTCCTCGCGCTCCCTCCGAAATTGAGAAAGCTTTGGATGCAGATACGTGCGGGTCCCTCTGTGCATGTCTGTGTCTTAAGGGGTCTCCCAGACTTTGGTCTGTCCCTTTCCTTCACCCCCAAACTTTGCTGGATCTGCAGACCACCTGTCCCCTTTTCAACGGCAAGGAGAGGTAACCATTGGTCCTGACTTCCCCTCTTGCTTATCTCTCTCTGTCTCCCCCGTGTCCCCCCCCCTTCACATTAGTTTTGTTTCCCCCAATGCTGCTTGTGTTCCGCTGTAAACCACCAGCTGGACCGGGGCTGTGTTGATTAGTATATGTGTGTGTGGGTATCCCCTTGTATGTGTTTTGGTGTCCTTTTTTAAATAAACATCCCCTGTGTGGTTATTAAACGCTTGTCTCCCTCTCTTTCTCTACTTTTGGGGAGGGTACGTAAATCTGACTGTAGCACGTATCAGACCTCAGACTGATCCTTGTGGCACGTGGGAACCCCTATTTCAACTAATTTGGCTAATTCCCCTAAATTTAAGAATAGAGCGGACATTGGGGTATCGGCCCTCCAACAGTCACACGTGGAAGGGGGGGGTGTCTCCTGCTAACAACAGTCATCTGCCAGGGATGCTGCAGTTGTCATCATTCTGCATCCAAGCAGGGGGTTGACTAGATGACCCTCAAGATTCCTTTCAACTCTATGAACCTAAGAAGGAGGAGTGACAATATTTTTTATTTAAATGCTTCTAAATGTTCATCTCCTTCTTGCCTGTCATATACAAAGCACTAATCACCATACTATCCAAGCAGTAGGTGTTGTCATTTGTTGCTCTCTCATTATGCTCGCAGCGCTACATAAACAGTGTTTTTTGCTTAAGTAAAGAAGAAAAGGGGCATTGAGGATATCATGTCAGTGTTTTGTGTTCTGTACAGGCTAACCACTTGCTCATGGGTGTGTTATTCAACTCAATTCGATTTTATTGTCGGCACTGGCTCTCGCCATGGCCCAATTTAAACAATAAACAATGACAGACAAACAAGTAAAAACAACAACAGCAAACAAACCATTGAAATACAAATATTAATAAAAACTAAAATAAAATAGGATACACCATCTTTATATCATTACTAAAGTAAATTTTATAACAAATTTACAAAATTAGTTGGTGAACAGCACAGCAAGTAGCAAACCAAATAGCATTTTAATACCAACCAGTTACAAAACATTCCCTAATATAGGGCAAATGTCTAGCTAAGGGTGCCTCGCTCTTCTGCGGGGGTTACTACGGCTAAGCTTGTCCCCTGATAGCAAGTGAAATTTTGACTTGTCTTCCCCATTCCCACAACACCCAGAAAATGATACTTTAGATTATATGTAACCTTTGGACACAAGACCCTAGATACTAGAACTTGCACGGTCCACTGGTCCTCATACTATCCCTCAGGGGCCTTTCCCCTTCTGGTTATCGTATCCAATCCCAGGGGTCTTGCCCCCAGAAAGAGACTCATAAATGTATAGTCGTTTCTTGGATGCCAAATGGGTATATGTAGCCAAGTCTCTAATGGCCTCATCTTGTGTAAGTGACATTAAATAGTGAACACCATCCAACACCTGGGACTCACAAGGCAACCAAGGCACCACCCAGGTTGTCCTCAGGGCTTCAAAATAAGGACACCGCAAAAGAAAGTGACCTACATCTTCCACTTCCTGTCTATAACAGGAACATAATCTATCCTCCCAAGGGATGCAGCCATATCTTCCTTCCACCACCGCCCCTTTAAGCATTTGCCAATGGAGTCAAGTATATGCTCTCCTCAATTTTGCGTTAACCAAAATATCCAAATAGGGCTCAAAAAAACCCTGTCTCTTAAGAGCCCCCAGTTGTGGGGCTACTTTCCACGCAGCTACCTTAGCTATGTCCTCCTGGTCAGCAATGTCCCTAAGTCAGAGATAAATTTCAAACTTAATGGCCAGGATGGACTTGCCCAGGAAGTGCTGGAAAGAAAACCCCATTACGTTTATTCATCTTCCCAAGGAGAGGAGCCACGGATAAATTCGTGCTCCTTGATATAATAATTCCTCCCTAAGGCATTGTACTGGTAGGGCTAAATCCTGCATTTTTAAGAGTCTTAACCAATAGTTGGCAACTGCTCTCTTCGCTAGGGAATCAATAGAGGGAATGCCCAGTTTTGCCCTCAATATGGCTCCTGGAACCCCTGGGGAGACTCCCAAAAATCGCCGAAGGAACAAGTTTTGAACTCTCTCAAGTGGAAGCGTATTGGTCAATGGTATAAGTTGTACTCCAAACAATAAGGTAGGGGGGATCTTGGCCTTGTACACTTTTAGTAATTCGGAAGGAGGAAGGCCCCTAGATATCCTGCAAGCTCTCAGCAAAGGATGAACAGTGTTATTCAGAACTCTAGCATCTAGCTATTTGAGAGAAGGCCATTCCTGCTATGTGAGCTTAAGACGTCCCGAGTATCAGTGGAGTCTGAGCAATTTTAGGAGGCGATATAAGACTTTTTTATTCAAACAAGCTTATACTGCCTTTATACAAGCGTTTGGTAGATAGGGGATGGGGTAGGGACTTTTAAACTTGATTATATATTTATTTGTTGTAACTTGTAACCCACCCTGAGCCCTAGGGAAAGGACAGAATATAAGTTTATATAAATAAATTAAATAAAATTCTCATTAGCTTTGAATATGGTGAATTTAAGTTTGCAGTTTGAGAACTACCTTTCTGGCTAATCATTTTACTATTCCATGACTACAGCTAGACATCTCCACTATAAGGCGACCAAAGCTGCTTTATGCATGTAAGATGTTATTTCCCTAGAAAGGAGTATATTGTTCTAGCTTACAATCTAGAAGAGACAAGGTAGGGAAGACAAGGGAAAGGGAAATGTAGAGAGAGGCAGGGATACAGTCAGTCACAAAGTGGAGAAGTTGCAAGCATTCGTGCTTAGAGGAGGAGAAGGGAACCCTGAATGAAAAGACAGTAGAGGGAGCATTAGCAAGCAGTCTGTGGGGATGAGGATATCGATGGGCATTTTAAAACAAGCAAGGTGATTGGGGGGGGAGGGTGTTTCTGTGGCCGCTGAGTGGCACTGCTGTGGAGTACCCACTCAGATGGAGCGCATGGAGAGGAATTAAAACAAGAGGCTCCCTGTCATGCACTCCCTAGGCCATGGGAAAGAGGGAAGCGTGCCGGGCTGGCCTTTGCAATTGACATGTCCCTGGAGTGAGCACTGGAAAACCCAGGCTCACCAGCACTCCCGGTCAGTTCTTGTGACTTGTAAAGGACAGTCCCCCACCCACAGTGTCTATGAGTGGCGGACCGGTTTGCTGGCATGGCTGACTGCCCCGGTTAATATGGGCAGGGACATTGTAGCCACATATTGTCATGGAGCTATTTGATTTGCCCTGCACAGAGCACTCCGGATTTCTTGACAGTGATCCATGAGTGGCCATGAGTGGATGCTGCATGGCTCACATCCTCCCCCCCACCCCCCCTCCACCTTTAGACAGGCTGCCAGCAGCTGAATGCATGGCTCCTGGATGGCCAGGTGGGGTAGCATCTCATTTAAAAACATCCAGTATTACATTAGGTAATACACTATACACTAAAACAATACACTTCAATTAAGAAAGTGATTTCACAGCTGAAGGCAAATGGCTAGGGATAGGGAGTTTCTTAAAAATGGGAAGGCATGATATGGCCTATGGAGCTCCATTTACGTTAACATTTTGCTGTCATACACGTATGTGTATTTCCCACAGAGGTTATCTGACAATAAAACTGCCTGATTGCCTTTCAATTTCCTTTTGAAATTGCCTTTCAAACCCCACTGATGTCATGAGGCTGAAGTTGATTCCTTATTCCCATTTCTTAATCCCCTTGTCAAAGCTAAAATTTACACAAATAAAGGCTGTTATTAACTAATTTGTTTATGTTTATTCAAAATTTATAACCCACCCCCTCCTGCCAAATGGTAGCTCAGGGCGGTGTACAAAAGACAATAAAAACATAATATCAAAGATACAAAATACAATATAAAAACAATTTAAAATCATCAAACAAACGAGGCCTGACAAAAACCCACTACCTCCCCCCCAAAAAGAAAGACCTCCCCACCACCACTACCCATCTCCCTCACCAAATACCTGGGGAAACAGCCAGGTCCTACATTGTCTGTGGAAGGACGGGAGATCCAGAGAGAGGCGAATCTCCACCAGCAGGGAGTTCCACAGCTGTGGTGAGGCCACCTAGAAATAGAATGCCCTCTCATACGTCACTACTCGGAAGGTTTGGGGGACCTCCAAGAAGGCACCCTCAGCCAACCGCAGGGGCTGATCCAAAAAAGGGAGGGGTGAGTCGGTCCCGCAGGTAAGCAGGGCCCAGGATGTATAGGGCTATCAAGGTAATGACCAACACCTTGAATCGGGCCTGGAAGACTATAAACAGTCAATGCAGAGAACGGAGCATCGGTATTATGTGCTCGTGGTGACCCGTCCCCACCAGGAGGCAGGCCACCGCATTCTGCACCAGCCACAGTCTCCGGGTCATCACCAAGGGTAGCCTCATATAGGGTGCGTTGCAGTATTCTAATCTCAAAGTGATGAATGCATGGATGATGGTTACCAGATTGGAGCCTCAGATATATGGACAAAGACGATGAACCAGATGTAACTTACAAAAAGCACTCCTTGCCACAGCTGCCACCTAGGCATCCAGGCGGAGCTGCGCATCAAGGAGTACTCCCAGACTCTGAACCTGAGGGACCAAGGATGGACACACCCAATCAATGATAGGGGCCTCCACTCCTTCGTTCCTTCCCACCATCACCTCCATCTTATCAGAATTCAGCTTCAGACAGGCAGGGGTCTTTCCAGTCTTCTTGGGGAGCATCCCCCCTGACAGAGACATGTGGATTGGGGTGACCCAAAAGGAATTTTGCCCCATAATCCCAACCCAAACCCAGCTCCTTATTCAAGGTCATGTATGCAGAACCCAGGCCAGGGGGGGCAGTGCGACGCCAGGCTGGTACGCAGAAACCAAGCTTCAGGTCAGGCAAGCATCTGCCCAGGCTTCTTGGGGGAAGTCCCCCCATGACAGAAAATTGTGGACTAGGGTGACATGAGAAGAATTTTTCCCTGTAATCCCAGCAAAAAAACAGTTACTTATTCAGGACCATGTATGCGGACTGTGTGTGTGTGTGTGTGTGTGTGTGCTACGTGTGTGTGAGAGATAGTCTGCATGTGTGTGAGAATCTGTGTGTGTGTGTGTATGTGTGAGAAAGATCAGTGTGTCTGTCTATGTATGCAAGTCTGTGAGAGGATTGTATGTCTGTGTGTGTGAGAGAGATCAGAGAAAGTGTGTAAAACAGAGTGTGTGTGTCTGTATGTGAGAGTGTGTGTCTGTCTATGTATGTGTTTCTATGGGAGTGTATGTGTATGAGTGAGAGAGAGTTGCTCCCACTCCCACCCCATGCCACCCTCCTCCCTCACATGGCTGTTCCCTCTTCCCACTCTTCCCCTGTGCCCCCATCTCTCCCCATGAGGCTGTCCTGTTGGCTCCCTTCATGAGCACCATATAATGGACAGTGGACTGGGCAGGGGCACAATCTTTCCCTACTATGGTGAGTTATGCAGTAATTTCTATTTTAATTATAGTAAATTTGCATAAATGAATATTTTTTTTCCCCAAATACCATTTCTGTTGGTACTAGTCAAGCAATTTAAAAACTGATTAGTGTTATTAACAGTATTTAAATTGGTCAACTAGTACCAACAGAAATGGTATTTGGGGGGAAAATATGTGGCTGCTTCTTGTTGAGACCCAGCTTACCGGCACCAGGGTGTAACAAGTGCTGCTTTAATAAAAAAATAAAAACAATAAAACTTGGGATTTTTTTTCCTCCTGAAGCAGGCACTACAGGGATGTGCATTGTGGGGGATGGATTCTGTATGGGCAGTGGGGATATCTACAGAGGTCTGTCTCTATGGGCAGCAGGCAGTAGGGATCTGTCTCTCTATGGGATAGTGTCATGGGGATGAATCATATACCTTGCCATAATCTACAGTGTACAGGGCTTTGCACTGGGGGGGGGGGGGGGGGGGGAATCTGTCTGTGTGGGGCAGGGGATAATGTGCTTAATAGGCTGTATTTTGGGGTGTTGTGTGTTTGATTGCGGCTTGGACATTTGGAATTTAGTACTCTGCCTGCGTGCTTTAGTACTTGCTTTCTGCTTGTGGAATGCTTGTAGTTGGACTTGGGAGAAACACCCAGTTGTAAGCCATCGTTGAGGGTGCAGTGAGCACAGATAACCTCTGTTTTGAAGAAGGACAAAAGTGCCTTTAAAGGTAATTCACACGCATGCAAGCTGGGCAGCGGCCCCTGGCAGCACCGGCGGAAGTCGGACACAAAGACAAATGTTCCTATTTTCATCTGTGAAATGTTGGAGGTCATGGATTTCCCCCTGTAATCGGAGCCCAAACCCAACTCTTTATTCAGGGCCACGTATGCAGGACACAGGCTGGGGTGGGGCAGTGCGATGCTAGGCTGGTACGCAGAAACTGAGCTCCGGGTCAGGCAGGGGTGTGGCCAGGCTTCTTGGGGAAGAGTTCCTCTGTGACAGAGACATGTGTACAGGGGTAACCCAGAATGGATTTTGCCCTGCTATCCCACCTCAAACAGAGCTCTGTATTCAGGGCTATGTATTAGCATGGTGTGGCGATATTTCAGGTTGGCACTCCGAAACTGAGCTTGGGGTCAGGAAGGAGTATGCCCAGGCTTCTTGGGGAGTCCTCCCGTGACAGTGGCATGTGTAGTAGGGTGACCCCAAAAAGATTTTTTTTCCCCATAACCGCAGCCTAAACACAGCTCCTTATTTAAGGTTATGACTGATTTGTGACAGCATTTTAAAATTTTATTAGTAAATATACATTTTTTATGAGATTCCAATTCTTTCTGACATCTAATTCATTAATAACCATCTTTATTTGTGTAAATTTTACCTTTGAAAAAGGAATTAAGAAATGGTAATACTATGCATGTTTTAAAGCCCCTGATCATACATGCTGGGCGAAATCCTCGCCATTAAGGCCAAAGGGAGTTTTGCCATTGTCTTCTAAATAGTCAAGACTGCACCTGCTGAGAAAGGTATTGGGTCCACTTCTCTACCCATTGACTTTAATGGACAGAGGATTCGCCCCGTGCAGTGGGATGGGGTTCTTTGATTTCCTTGACATGAGTCCGGCCAGGCGAGATAGGTGGTGTTTGGGGGGGGAGGGGGGGGGTTAGGGATCATGTGTGTATCAGTCAGTAGAGACGTGTTTGTGGCTAGGGCTGTTATAAATGCAGCAGGGAGGCTCCCGGCTCGCCTTGCAATTTCAGCTTGAATTCTCCTGATGCTGAATGAGAGAGGGAGAGAAACCCCACCCCCTGCCTTCCTCAAGTGAACGGGGATTTTGCCATTAGCTACTGTGGTACAAGGAATTTTTGTTTAATGCTCTACGTGAGACGAGAGCAGACTCCCCCCCCCTAACCCCAGTGCCAGGGAGGGACTGTCACGGCTATAACGGGATGAAGGGGGAATCCAACCCACTCCCCAGAAAGGGGGGGAGCGAGCAAGCCAGCCTGTTGCCAGTACCAAAGATGGCGGCAGGGGACGGTTTCCAGTCTGCGCTGCTTCTGGCTGAGCGGTTTCCGCCCGGCTGGTGACGGTGATCACGTGCTTGCTGCCGGCTGAGGCACTCTGGCTGAGGGTCGCGTCCACTACACGGCTGCAGGCGGCCTGACCCTGGTGGGCGCGATGCGGACCCCGCCGCTGGGTAGCGACCCGGAGCCCGAGGAGGTGGCTGCTGAGGACCGCACCCCGCTGCTGAGCGCATCCCAGCCCGAGCCCAGAGGCGCGGGTGAGACCCCCTCCATCGACCCACTCCTTGTCCCGGGGAGGGGACCCCAGCACAGCCTCCCCCGCCTGGCCTGGCTCAGTCCTTGGAGACCCCTGCCGCGGGGAGAGGGACAGGGGTGCTGATCTATACCCCCCTACAGGAGGACTCCCCGCTCCCAGTCAGCGAGCCCATAAGTGGCTTTGTGAGGAATGCCTCCAAAATGTTAAAAATCAGAGACCACATGGAGATGTAGGGTGCTGTGAAAAAACGTGTCCCTTCATATACAGGCAACTGGGGGGGTGGGTAGTGATATAAGTAGGGGGTGCTGCCTTAGGCCAGAGGTTCCCAAACTATGCCCCCCAGTGGGGTTCTGCCATCGTCAGATAGGGTCACACTCCTGCTTAATACAGGATATACTTAGCCTAGGATCAGGAGGTTATTATATTTGATAGTGCTGTCTCCCATAGACTTTGATGCACCCAGAGTGGTCTGGAGTATCTGGCCCCCACCATGGTACTAAGTCACACAATTTATATAGGGATACAAGGTACTTCCACCCAAGAGAAAAAACTTCCAACAGTGCCTGGGAGGTATGTAATCACCTGGTGTAGTTCACAAAGTGTGATAACAAATGAAACTATAGTGTGCTATAGCCCACACCAGGTGGCTGTCCACTTGTTTGTTTATTAGGTAGTCTCCCCCCACCGGCCATGCAGCCATTAAACACAGCAGGGTCTCAGAGCATGCAGAATCCACCATGGCACGCAGGCTAATGTGTGTCCCCATGTTGGTGTCCCATCAGTTAGGTGGCATACAGCCTCACGGACATAAAGGTCTGCCAGCACCATAGAGTCATGGGCAAAAAGCCTAGAGTATTCTGAGGACCAACCACTTCCTGCCCCTCTCTTGGCTTTCACCCCTCCCCAGGTGTGGTGAACATCTGCCAGCTGCAGGGCATATGAGCCACTGCATCATATGTTAACATTGACTAAAGTGGGGTAACATCTTATGTAATTGTGTCTTTCCTAGATTCTAATCCCCTCTGTGCATGGACTCATGTTCATTGTGTTTTCCCCATTTCTGCCAATGGGAAAGCACAATGAACATGAGGCCCCTGCCTCTGGGTATGAACCAGTTTCTTATTATGCTTGTACAGTGTAAGGTATGTTGCTGGCATTTATATAAATGATTGCTGTAGTTTATGTTCTTGTGGGCTAAGGGGCGTGCACAGTTAGTGTGCAACTGCATGGTGATACAGAAGATACTGGAGAGGGGGTATAAGGTGCATATTTGTCTGGGGGTTTTATGCAAACTGGGGGGGGGGGGGATTTCCACCCCCATGGCGGGCAAGACCCAAATAAAGCCATGTGCAGCTACCTGCCCATAGATCACTGTGAGCCGTAGATGTAAAAACCGGGCTGAGACGGAGTGCTTTCGCTCTCAGGTGTGCAATGAAGTATGCAATTTACTCAGTAAACTCAGGGTTCTGTGCATAGCAAAAGGTTATTTCAAGCCACCAAGTGCTGGGAGGTATAAACCCAAGCGTGAATCTCCATGGATGGGGACAGCAGGTGCTAGACCGCCTCCTGGAATGATATCTGGGAGAAATAAACAGTTGGGCAGCTTCTTCTTACCATGGTTCAGTATGACAGTAGGATACAGAGAAAAGGGGAGGGTTGGTGGGTAAAGCGTGGTGAAGAATTGCTCGTCTATTTGGTTTGTCAGTCTAAATCTGTGAGCGGGGGGTGAGTACACACAAGAAATACATGCAGAGGCTTCCCATTTATTTTATATTTTTACCCAGCTCTTCTCTGAAGGCTCAGGGCACCTCACAAAACATATAATAAAATTAAAAACAATAGAATAATAATAAATGATATAGGCTCTGCACACTAAACGTGAGTGGGGGCTGCACTGACCGAACACGAACTCCAGCGGGCGGTTGTCTCACTTGTTTTCACCCAGAGTTATCCTAAAGTTAGCATTGTGTGTGTGAACATTGCCTGTGTGTCTCAGCGTAGCTAACTCACCATTGACGCATACGACATCATGCTGATTTTGGAAACAGGTTTTTTTTTTCCTGCTGCCCCAAAGCCAGCTGTTAGTGGTACAAAATTTTGTTTTTAATTTATCATTTCTACAGTACTTAACTATGCAGTACGCTTCCAGCTACGTTTAGAACGTATGCCACAATATATTGCAATAGTTCCCTCTCACAACTGCATAAGCAATGCATATTTTGTATTGTCTCAAGTTCGGTATCAGATGAGTTGAAAGGAAACTGGCTAATTTGCTATGATGTGCATTAATCTAAGGGGTCATGGGTCCTTTTAACTGTCTTGTTTGTGAGCCATGTTGTATTACTCAGGCTGTTACAAATCATTTTTATGGACCTGAAGTTTCCCCAAATGTAAGTGTTGTCACAGAGGTTGCTTTTTCTTGGATTTTGGGGAAATTAGCTCTGAACCTCCAGACAAAAGATGGGCACCCTGCTGTGCTCAGTTATGTCCCCAGACAAGGGGTTCCTAAATTTGAGGTCAGGCCTCTACACTTGCCCCTACAACCAGCCTGTACCCACCTTTAAGGGCTTCTCCCAACAAAGGTGGGTCCCTTATAAATACCAACAGAGGTTCAAATTATATATATGGTGTGGTCCCACCTTGATCCTGGGTGTTCCTCAGGTTGAGGTCTACTGCTTCTCCAAAAGCCTCAGAGTTTAGTCCTTCCAGCATGGGCTCCTTGCTCCACCTTACCTGGGTTCCGGTGTCCTGGGCAGCTAACCTTGAGGAGATGTGCTCCTTTCATTATCTCCTTATGACTACCCTTCTCCTTCTAGAGTAGGCCCTTTATATAGGCCAGAGGCTGCTCTGTTTTAAAGGGCCAGTACCCTTTCCCCTCAATATGGCCTTAAACAGGTGCCATTTTGTTCTGCCTTCNGCCCCGGTACCCCAACTTTTGTGTCTCATTACCCCAAATGTCCGTGTTGCCCCCTTGTTCCCATGACATCGCCTAAGAGCTTGCCTGGCTGTGGCCCATTAAGGCACAGCATCTTTGCTGCCACAGCACCTTTGCTACCCCAGGTGGCACTAACTTTGGCAGGTGTTACCACTCTTTAAAGGATCAGGCTCCCTTAGTTAACAATCTCTGCTACACCCTCCCCTTTCACAAAGACTAGCCCCGGCTTAACCCTTCCAGTGGAGTGTTCCATTGTCCTTTTGTTCCCTCAGGATGACAGGCCCCTTCAGCCCTGCCACCTTGGGATCTGGCCTTCTCTGTCCCCATCAAGCCAGCCTCTTCCACCATTATCTCTTTTGCTCTTTGGGCCCAGGAGCCTCCCTGCTCCTCTATACTGTGCCCCCTGATTGCTGGCTCGTCCTTCACCCAGTCACACAGGCCCTCAGCCTCTCTCTCTCTCTAGTGCTATCAGCCCTGGTGGCTATGGGGAATTTCCTAGTCTGGCCACCGATAACACATGTCCTGCGATGCCGGCTCATCCACCGCCCTGCACCCAGTTGTTCAGGGTCTCAGCCTTTCTTAATACACCCTAAACTAATACACCTCTGGATGCCAGCTCATCCACCCTCCTGCACTCAGTCACACAGGCTCTCAGTCTTCTCTCTCTCTCTCTCTCGGGCTCTCAGCCCTGGTGAATGTGGGCCACCGATAACTTGTGTCCCAGCAGGATGCCAACCTGTCTACCTCCCTGCACCCTGTTATACAGGCTGTCAACTTTTCTTGGGTCTGGGGAGTCCCACTCTACCCAACCCATCCAGGTTTCACAGGACTCTCAGCCCCGACTACCCACCCTGGCGGGCTTTCACTGTCCTGCCAGGTAGGTTTCCGGCCTCCACCTCCCCTATTATATAGCTGGCCTACATTGCTTAGTTACGTCTATCATATCACCATCTCCATCCATTATGTGGTGGGAGGCAGGCCCACCCAGCCTTCCTGCATTCCTGCTCTGGGACCCTCTTGTGTGGGACTTCCAACCGTCATTGTATCATTCTCATGTTCTTTCTCTCTATATATGATCACGTTCCTGTTCCCAAGGTTTCTCACACATCCTCTGGGGAGGGAATTGGAGAAACTCCTTTTAGAAAGAAATAAAACACACAGAACATGAGAAGAAGTTGTTATACGAAGTCTTTAGTCAAACACCAGCACAATGAAAATACACGCTCCGATCCTCCAAGTGCTGCATTGGCACAAAAACCACAAGTAAGAGGGGCTTGCATTGGTGCCATGATTTGAAGAGAAGTCTGACAATTAAGGGTTCCACATTCACTGCAAAGTAACCTATCCAATGAATTCTCCTTTGCTACTACTCTATAAGCTCGACTACAACCCAGCATGTCAGCACTCGGCTCAGAAAGCATTCAGCTAAATTACGTCCATGAAACCTTCCCTTCCTGGTTAAATGATACCTTTTCTTAATGTAGACAAGTAAGGAAGCTTTAACTTTGCTATATTTCTTAATGCATGTGTTTCCTAAGTCATGTGATAGTTGGTAAATGTGGTAGTAACATAGTTTCTGTCCAAATTTGAAAAGGTTTATACATGTATATGAACAAAGATATACATATCAGAAGCTGTGTATAAGATATACACAGATATACGTAAATAAGTATATGAACAAAGAGTCCCTCTACTTTAAGCTTGAGTGTATCTGCATAAGTGCTTGGATGAACTAAGCAAATAGTTGGGGTAGACTATGAAGTAGATGTACACTGAAACTGCATGTGTAACTTGTGCATTGGTAGTTTGCTAATATACAAAGAGAGGAGGTAGAATTTTTTTTGTTTGTTTTATGGAGAAAAAGAAAGCATGTAGTCTCAACATGCCACCTGCTCCACTTTTATCAAGTGGCAGTACTCAGCAGGCATTCTGGTAGAAGTGAATCTCAAAGAGGAATCTGAAGGAGAACAGGTTTTACAGATTTCCCTGCATGTTGTACTTAAGGAGTGATGTGAAAGAGACCATGAAGGTGCATGTGGAAGAAGCAGGTGATCAAGACTGATCTCATTTGCAGAGAGAAGGGGGTTGATGACATTAAGGTGCGAATTTCTGTTTCGGTCAGCCATTCAAGTAATAAATTCTTAAGCACACAGTCTGCCACACCTAATTTGAAAGCTTGCTTCATCTGCAAGAATAAATACAGCATAGGAACAACTTCCTTAAACTGGGACAGTATCAGGAACTTGCTGTCCAGACATTTAGAATTCTTATTGTTTGTTTTTGAAGTACTCAGTTATATCTGAGAGACTATACAACATGCCTTTGGAAACAAGATTAGTAGTAAAAGCAGGAACTAAGAGGGGTATTCAAGGTAAGGAACTGAACTTCAGTTGCATTCGTTTCTGTAATTGGCGGGGGGGTGTGGTGTTTTTGTTTTAGATAGAGAGAGAGAGAGAGATGTGTATGTAAACTCCTTGAAAAAGTAATCCTTTTCAAAAGAAGGGTTTTCCTGTCCCCTGGTCTGGAGAGCTACATTTTTGTTTTAGGCAGTCTCATTTTGATCTCTTAAAGTAACAAAAAACCCAATTTGTACTCTTCTCCTCCTCCCCCCCCCACTAGTTTTTCTAGTGAGACTTCCAATCATAAAAACAAGTGACACATAAGCTTAATGCAACTTTAATTTGTTTTAACTCTTGTAAAACAAATTAGTAAAACAAGAGTAGTTATTATTCATTGCAGGATTATTTATTTGTTTAAACTTGTATCTCACCCTCCTGTAAGGCTTCACCATAATAAAGTTTCCTTTTATGGAAATTCATAATTGTTCTCATTACATTTAGGATCCATTTTATGTAAAGGAGCTGGAGGGTGGGCACAGTTAATCAGCCAGTTTAATTTTGTATCGTAAGCACATCCTAGCTACACCAACTCATGGTGTCATGTTACTTTAAAAAAGAAATTTAAGACAAAACCTCTTAAATCTGCGGTCTTATTTTGATCTTCCTTAAAAATGGAATCTTCTTTTAAACAAGATATATATATCTTCAGTTGATAGTTGAACTAAAACTTTGGCTGCAATCTCAAACCTGTTAATGGCAAAATTTGCATTGACCTTAATGGTGATTATTACACCTTTTGTCTTTAAATTTTTACAAAGACAGAAAAAGGAATGAAATGTATATTACCCACAATGCCTTTTGGAGGATAACATGTACCAATCTTTGCGACTTTTCAACTACACTGTTTATAGAATTTCCATTAGCTTCAAGTTTCTTCAGTTGTGGAACCTTGATAAGTAATACACCCACACCAGTTTATCTACAAGTTCAGCCTAGTTCTTATTTCTTTCTTCAACTCCTTGTGTTTTCTAGCCCTTAAGAGTCTGGAGTCAACTAATATATTATTTTTTTTTTTTTTAGTAAATCTGACCTTAAATTTTCTGTTACACTTCTAAAGTTTCTGGTATATTATACCAGATACACTTTCCATCCCACCTCACTCATTCCCTGCTCCCAACTGTTTGTAGTTGGCCCAATAAAATATATCCCTTTACTACTTTGGGCATTTTCAGACAAGACACTCTCCACCCACCACCATCCACTATACATGTTGCAGGGCTGCAGTATTGCCCCATGGGTACCCTGTAACATGTATTACATGGGTAGTGGGTGGAGAGTGTCTTGTATGAAAATGTCTTTTGTCTCTATTGCCTATATTTGGGACCAACACCACAAACTCTACTTTCTCATACACTTCAGTAATTCACAATCACAATTGTTACCTCCGAGTAAACAGGTAATAAGGCTGTTTTTGTTACTTGTTGGTTTTCCTAATATGTGGGGGGGAGGGTTGGAGGGTTTTTTTTGGGGGGGGGTTGGAAGGTATAACCATAAATATCCCCTTTTGAGTGGTCAATTATTCTTTTGTTCTGAACTAACAACCATGCTGTTAGTAAGTGGTTTTGGTGGCAGGTGCAAGGTCAGTTTAACTCTATGGTACAGGGTGTATATACTGTTAGTATTTACTATCTGAGAAGCAAACAAAGGGACAATATGAGGTATGCACCGTATTAGTAGTCATGTGTTTTACTATGAAGTGTTAGGTTGAATAATCATAATGATTTCATAATGTTTTTGTTTTTAAAGCCCTAAAGCTAAAATTGTTTTGCACCACATTTCTACATAATGGAGTCCTTTTGTAATGGTAGAGACTTGTGTGCAAAATTGCCACTACTATAAATGGGAATTACTATACTCGTGTGCTTTAAACATCCACAGTAAAATAGGCTACAGTTAGCTCATTTGACAACCCAATGACTAAATAGGTTTAGTGGGCAAAATTTAAACTCTTTTTCAGTTTACATTTTTATTCATAACTATCTGTGCATTTCTAGTATTTGAAAATGCATACTTTTTTTTTTGCAGTATTTTTTTAAAAAATAATGTTTCTCTTATTTCAGCTCCTGCATGCTGCTCTGCTCGCTACAATTTAGCACTCCTGGCATTCTTTGGATTCTTCCTCTTATATGCGCTACGTGTGAATTTAAGCGTTGCTCTTGTAGACATGGTAGAACAAAATGCAAGCTTAACAAAAAACTCAACTTCGAAAATGTGCCCAGAACATTCTTCCACCCTAAATGTTCCTCGTAATACAACGGTAACTCAACAGTACTTATAAAACACATTTTTAATAATGTGACATTTCTACTTTTATTTTTAACAGCATGCCATGACTGGGGCCATCTCTTATGTTTCTTGATAAATGGATGAAAACAGACA
>QEPC01001041.1:8053858-8074484 GCA_003113815.1 Sphenodon punctatus | reverse complement strand
TATTAGTAGTCATGTGTTTTACTATGAAGTGTTAGGTTGAATAATCATAATGA
This sequence comes from Sphenodon punctatus, assembly GCA_003113815.1. Classification (NCBI taxonomy): domain Eukaryota; kingdom Metazoa; phylum Chordata; class Lepidosauria; order Sphenodontia; family Sphenodontidae; genus Sphenodon; species Sphenodon punctatus. The sequence goes on along the minus strand of QEPC01001041.1, from coordinate 8,074,431 downwards.
TTTCATAATGTTTTTGTTTTTAAAGCCCTAAAGCTAAAATTGTTTTGCACCACATTTCTACATAATGGAGTCCTTTTGTAATGGTAGAGACTTGTGTGCAAAATTGCCACTACTATAAATGGGAATTACTATACTCGTGTGCTTTAAACATCCACAGTAAAATAGGCTACAGTTAGCTCATTTGACAACCCAATGACTAAATAGGTTTAGTGGGCAAAATTTAAACTCTTTTTCAGTTTACATTTTTATTCATAACTATCTGTGCATTTCTAGTATTTGAAAATGCATACTTTTTTTTTTGCAGTATTTTTTTAAAAAATAATGTTTCTCTTATTTCAGCTCCTGCATGCTGCTCTGCTCGCTACAATTTAGCACTCCTGGCATTCTTTGGATTCTTCCTCTTATATGCGCTACGTGTGAATTTAAGCGTTGCTCTTGTAGACATGGTAGAACAAAATGCAAGCTTAACAAAAAACTCAACTTCGAAAATGTGCCCAGAACATTCTTCCACCCTAAATGTTCCTCGTAATACAACGGTAACTCAACAGTACTTAGAAAACACATTTTTAATAATGTGACATTTCTACTTTTATTTTTAACAGCATGCCATGACTGGGGCCATCTCTTATGTTTCTTGCTAAATGGATGAAAACAGACAGCACTAACTCCACTTTAACACTGCTTTAACATTTCATATGCATGTTGCAGGGCTGTATTGGTGCCCTATGCAGCCCTGCAATATGCATAAGAAATGTTAAAGCGGAGTTAGCACTATGTTTGTTTTCACCCAATGTCTTATTATCGGGGGAGGAAAGCTGCCTGCTATTTTTACTGCTAGGCCTTTTGGGAGCATGGATTGGCTCTAAAAGAAGCATTGAGAACTGAGGATTTTAGGAAAATAGATGGTGGAGAAATTTGCTGTGTTAAGGGGTAGGCTGTATTTATATCTATTCTATAGCATACTTCTCAAATTGACCTTATAGTTCTACCACTAGGGTATGACTTGCTAGTTTCTATTTTATCTCAAAGCAATTGAGAACCCTGGGTGATTTCAGATGTTATGGCCGCCGGAATTGACGGCTGCCGGAATTGGCCGTGGTGTGGTTCAGACCACGAGCGAGGGTGAAGGGGGGGCGAACAGACGTTCCCCCTCCTTCACCCCCGTCCGTGGGGAACGAGACACCACGGCCTGCGGTCAATTCCGGTGGCCCTAACGTCCATTGAGTAACCGCACTGCCAAGGGGGCGGGGCCGTGCAGTGCTGCGTGCAGCCGCACGGCCCCGCCCCCTGCACGCCCACCGTCGGCCTGCCCCCCAGCGCGATGGGCAGGAAGTGCAGCCTATCCGGCTGCACCGCCCGCCCATGACCGGGACGGCGAACCCCGACCGTGGTGAAGGGTGAGTCAACAGACATGACGAACGCTTCACCACGGCCGTGGTGGCCATTCACCACACTTCTGAACCCACTCGGGTTCAGAAGTGTGGTGAATGCAAACGCGTTCCGCGTTTGACTGTAGTGAACATCTGGTGGGTAGCAAACAGACGTTCACCACAGTCAAACGCGGCCCGCGTTTGACTGTGGTCATGATGGGGTGAATATTCACCCCGTCACGTCTGAAATCACCCTCTGTCTCTCTGTTGTGTATTAATGAGCTGGGTCAGGTTTCATACACATTGTGACGCTCAATGAAATTTTGTTACTAATTAAAGGAACAGTTCTCAAATCTCTAATCCTCTATATTCCTTCCTTCTTTTTGACTTCTCATTTCTGGTCCTTCTTTCCTCTTCTCTCATCAAATTGTAATTCCACCAGCCTTCTCTAACCTCTAAGAAGCTCATTCAGCTTCTCCTTTGCTTCCCAATTTCTTCTATGTTTATAACTTGATACACCACATCTTTCTTCAAGGTTCTTTCCAATCACTAATTTTATAGCACTTACAAAAAAGTGAGTGAACGGTAAATAAATAAATCACTCATTTGAAAGTCCTTTCAAAATGCAGGCTTGTCTGTAACCTTTCTCTTGCCCCTCCCATTCTTTTTTTTTGTCCATTTGTTTAGGGCTCACTCTTTTCTCATGCCTGATTTTAAATTATACAGCATTCAGGAAAGAACTCTTTATTTTCACACTATTGGTTGCTCAAAAATAATTTCTTCCTAATGATCCAGTGCCTCTTTGGTCCTGCTGTCTCCACTTACTTGCATTTATTATTATTGTTATAATAATAATTATTGTTGTTATAATAATAATAATAATAATTTTATTATTATTTATAGCATGCTTACTTGGCAAGCATGCCAAGTAAGTATATACTTACAAGTATATACAAGTATATACTTAATGTGCTTTACAATCCTAAAAACATAAAAAAGTATAAAATCAATTAAAAACCATTTAAAAAGGGGAAGGAAAGCGGGAAGACCACTACATTCATGGAAACCGGCAGTGGATCCTAAAAGCACCTAGGGAATAAATGAGTATTCAGGTGCTTTTTAAAGGTAAGGAGGGAGGAACTAAGATGGACATCCAGAGGGAGCTAAAGCCTGCTTTTCTTCCTCCAACTCAACATGTATTGCCACCTTCTGTCTGTGTGGTCCTCTCTTACTACAGTATGGTACTCTCTTAGTACAGACCAGTAACCATTGTACTAGGCAGTGTGCAAACGCACAACAAAAAGATGGTTGCTGTCCAAAAGAACTTACAGTGTAAATATAAGATGAGACCGTAGGTGGGTATTGTAAAAGTGGGGAGCACAATGAAACAATAGTGGTTGGCATAATAGGCTGTGAACACAATATCCCAGCTGCCTAACCATTGTGAGGTTTCTCATAGGTATTGCACCAAAGGAAAGTGTGTTAGGAGAGATTTGAAGGAGGACAAGAAGGTGTGTCTGTAGACATTTATTGGGACACTTCTGCATGTGTAAAAGTTGGCATAGGAGAAAAAAACAAAGGTGCTTTTCTACAGACCTCTGAAAATACCAAAGGTCTTTCCTGTTATCATACACTACCATGATAATGACTCTCAAGCAATACCACCTTTCAGGTATTGTTGGCCAAGTAGAAGTGGAAGCTATTGTCATGGTAGCGTATGATGGCAGGATAAAGAAAGGCAATGAAGAGTTTTAAAAATCAAAACTGGTACTTTGTGTTTGATGTGGTAGAGAGGGGACAACCAGTATAGGGATTCAAAGAGGGGCAGTTTGGTTGAAGCGACAACCCAAACAAATGGTCTTAATGGAAGAGTTTTGAATAGAAGTATGAGGGATTGCTGGGATTTGACAAGACTGGAGATACAATGTTTTATTAGGGAAGATGCAAAACTACTAAGGTCTGGACAAGAGATTTAACTATGTGGGTGGTAATGAGTTGCATCAGTCCTTCTGGCATAATATTTATTTCCACTATTTCTATCCTTCCTCTCCTGCTTGTGCAGCTCGAGGCGGCTTATAAATATAACATTAAAACAGCACATAAAATAACCATTAAAAAATAACCTATATAAAATGTATAGAACAAATCAAAGGGGATGGCATAAAAATACAATAAAGAAACCCTACTTCCCTAACCCGCACCCCACCCACCCTTCATCCATCTCACCAAAAGCCTGATGGAACAGCCAGGTCTTTCACTTGAAATGAGGCGAGGTTCGGGGCCACCCAAACCTCTGCCAGGAGGGAATTCCGTAGCCTAGGCGCAGCCACCGAGAACGCCTTCTCCATCGTAGCCCTCCGGACCACGTGGAGGACATCAAAATGGGTGCTCCCAGCAGACTGCAAGGGTTGAGCCAGGGCACAGAGTGAGGGGATTCTGCAAATAGGCACGGTCTAGACCTTTTAGGGCTTTATAGGTAAGTACCAACACCTTGAATTGGGCCCGGAAGACTATAGGCAGCCAGTGCAGAGCACTGGTGCAATGTGCTCACGGCGACCCGTCCCCATAAGGAGACAGGCCGCCGCATTCTGCACCAGCTGCAATCTCCAGACCGTCACCAAGGGTAGCCCCATGTAGAGTGCATTATAATAGTCCAGTATTGAGGTGATTAAGGCATGGATGATAGTGGCCAGGTCAGAGTCTGAGACATATGACTGAAGTCGCCGCGCCAGATGTAACTGGCAGAAAACACTCCTCACCACAGCCCCCACCTGAAGGTCTAGATGGAGCTGCGGATTGAAGAGTACCCCCAGACTATGAACCTGGGAGACCAACGAGGGACGAACCCTATCAGTGATGTGGGGCATCACACTCACCGCCCTCCCCATCAGCATCACCTCCATCTTGTCAGGATTTAGCTTCAGTCAGCTCACCCTCATCCAAGATCCCACAGCCACCAAACACCAGGTAAGCACCGAGACTGCTGGGTCTGGGTCGGATGAAAAGGAGAGGTAGAGCTGGGCGTCATCAGCAAACTGCCGACACCGCACCCCAGACCGTCTCACGACCTCGCCCAGTGGCTGCATATACACATTGAACAGGAGAGGGCAGGAAAGAGCGGAACCATTCAAGAACAGTTCTGCCCACCCCGGCATAGTCCCGCAAGCGGGCAGCCAACATCGCATGGTCAACGGTATCGGAAGCAGCTGACAGGTCTAACAGAATTAACAGGATTGACCGACCCTGGTCCAATTCCTGGCCAAGATCGTCGACCAAAGCCACAAGTGCAGTCTCGGTGTGTCATAACCCAGACGAAAGTCAGACTGCGAAAGATAGAGAAAACTGGTGCGGTTCAGGTGCTCCTGCAGCTGCTGAGCCACAACCTGCTAATAACCTTCCCTAAAAAGGGAAGGTTAGAGACTGGCGGATAACTGGCAGGGGAGTCAACATCAAGTGATGGCTTTTTGAGCAGGGGTCACACCACTGCCTCCTTGAGGCAGTCCGGCACCCTGCCCTCCCAAAGGGAGGCATTGACCACATCCACCAGCAACGGCCCCAACGTCTCCTGGCTGGCCTTGACCAAATTGAAATGAACTGTACGTTTTACAGTTATACCAAAAGGATTGACACCATTTAGCCATATCTTAGATGTGAGGCACTAGCGGAAGGGCCAAGTTGAAGATGACTGTGGTATTGGCCTGGGAGGTAATGATGGGTCACTCTGGTATGTGACAGAAAGAAGGGAAAGTGGGGAAAGATATAAGATCCTGTTTTGCCCTTGTGCTTGAGCTTATCGTTGAGCATACAAAAGGAAATGTCAGAAAGGGAGACTAAGATTTTAGCTTGAGAAGAGAGAGGGTGATTGAGAGTGGACAACAACATAGGTGAATTTCAAAGTATCATCTCTATTGGCCTTCTCTCTCTTGCTATTACGTTTTTTGTCAAGGTTGCATTTCTCTCCCACTGCACTGGTGGCACCTCATTCTTCTGGGAATCACTCCATCATCTTCCTGTCACTTCCTTGTCTTCCCCTTCATACACTTACTCGCCTATACATTTTTCTCTGGTGCTTGGCCTGCTCCCTGTGCCCATTCCAATCTCTTTTTGCCTTATGTATTCCTTTCTTTCCTACCAGTACAGTTTGGGGCTTGCATCAGACTGTTTCCTACTCCAGGAGTCTTATTGCTGAGACAAAGGAATTTGATGAAAAACTCACAATTTAGGGTAAAAACAGACCTTCACTCCGCTTGAGCACCGCTTTATCATTTCTTTTGCATATTGCAGGGCTGCATAGGGCGCAAGTACAGCCCTATGTTAAAGAGGTATTAAAGCAGAGTTACGTATATGTCTATTTTCACCCTTAGATAATTAGTCTTAATAACAAATTAAGGTTTTATTGCATTCTTTGTTTAGAGTAGAATGCAGAAACTGATTCTAAAACACCTTTCTTTTGTCTTATTTTTCAGGGGAAAAAGTATGCTTGGGATGCGGATACTCAAGGCTGGATCCTTGGGTCATTTTTCTATGGCTACATCATTACACAGGTTCCTGGTGGATATCTTGCAAGTAAAACGGGTGGGAAGCTGTTGCTAGGGTTTGGCATCCTTGGCACTGCAGTTTTCACCTTGTTCACTCCTTTAGCAGCAGATTTGGGAGTTGGATACCTCATAGCAGTCAGAGCTTTGGAGGGGCTGGGAGAGGTAATCTTATTTTCCTTAACCATAAAACTACAATTTTGAGTTAACCATCCAACCACCAGGTCTTATAGGATATAACTAAAGGACAACATTTTTGTCTACTGGTGGGGTTTTTTTGCAGAGCAATATAACCCTACTCTTACTACTGTTTTTCCTGAACCCTTTTAAAAAAAATTAAAGTTCATACTAAATCTTGCTCGGGTCACTAATAAATGGGCAGAATGGAACCCTCCCATCCACTTGCTTTGTCTTGAGTCTTTTGACATCTAAGATCCACAATTAGAGTAATTCATCAAATCAACACTGTTTTGTTGTGTTGCTTAGGAGAAACCAAAAGCTGAGTCTATACACAAAGCATATTCCGCTTGAAGAATCAAAAGCAGGCAAGAAATTAATTATGCTTAAATGCCCATGTGCTATGCACGCTGTTCAGCAAACAGCTTCTTGTTGATGCAAGAGCCCAGTAGGCTCTCTTACTGTACTGAAATGTGGTGCAATGTTTCACTGGCACATAAACATTTGAGGAGCTAATTATGGAATTGACATTGTTTCAACATAATAAAAATTTGTTTCCCAGGGTGTAACCTTCCCTGCCATGCATGCCATGTGGTCCTCTTGGGCTCCACCACTGGAACGCAGCAAGCTACTTAGTATTTCATATGCAGGTGAGACATAATGAAATGACCAGTCTGCAAGTGGTTTTAGTTTAGTCGCTAATGTTTTTGGAAAACAAGCTGTCCCTGTATCTGTTTAGAAACATAATTTTCAAGCATTGTATAAAATTGTTGTTTAATGTTTCAATGCCTATTGTCAAATCAGATTATACTTTAAAAAAAAACAACACTTAAGTACACAATCAAGAATTTCTTCACTGTGAGTTGCATATATGCAAGTACAATGCAGTACAATCTTTTCATAATCTGTCCTATAAATTGTATTCTAAAATGCATTTAGAGAATGAAATAATACAAGGAGATAAAATATTATCAAACAACGTGGTGCAAAAAAGTGGTAAATTCTGTAAAAGTAATAAAAAGAACAAATTTATGGGAAAGGGTGAAAAAATACCTTGATATAAAAATTGAGAACTGATGGAGAGCCATTTTAGCAGAGAGCATTAAGCAAACTATTAACGGCATTTGGTGATGCAGAGAAAATTGATCATACTGAAAAGCAAATATCCTGTATAATTTTTCTCTGATTTTTTACTCTTTCAAGTTGACCATTTTCTTTTTAAACGAGAGAGGACAGTTTTGTTGTCTTTTGTTTCAGAACTCGCAACCTTTTACTACTAATGATCTAAACATTACCTTATGCGTTTCAGTGCAGTTGCCATTCTACACAACCAACAGCAGCATAGCAAATTCATTGTTTTATGGCCACAGACACAGCTGAATCCAGCAGATTTCAGTAGCCTCATTACAAGTACTGGAGCTAATCTGTCTGCCTATTCCCACCAGGTGTTTGACAGGCTCATTGAGAGCTACTTTCAGCTGTTAGAGGGGACCCTCCACTCCCTGGCTCCTCAACGGGCCCTAGTTATTTAAAAATCTGTAGACTGCTGTGATACAATAGTGACCTGGCAGGCTTAAAGACATTGGAGCCAAGGTTGGAGAGGAAATGGCTTAGGAGCAGTCTGGATGCTGCTCTTCAGGTGTACAAAAAGTTCCTGAGGAGGTACAAAAGAGCTATTATTGAGGCCAAATGGCTGTACTTGGAACCTCAGCCATAGATGCTGCAAGTAATAGACTAGCGCAGCTGTTTTGGGTTGTGCACAGCCTGGTGAGCCCAAATTGCCTCAGCCTGTCTCGATTTTCATCAGTGGAGCGCTGTGAACAGTTTGCTACTTCTTTGCAAAGAAGATTAAAAGACTCTGGACAGGACTCTTTGGGCCTTTTGATGTGGAGAGCCCCAGGGTACCAAGGAACAGTTATTCCCCGGTTGAGCTCAATGTAGCTACTGACCAGGAGATACACACACTATTGGGATCTTTGCGACTCACCACCTGTGGATTGGACTTGTGCCCATCCTGGTTGTTGAAAGCAAGTGCTGGGGCAGTGGCACCTTTATTGACAAACATTGCTAATTCCTCCTTTACAGAGAATAGGATGCCTGCCAGCCTTAACTGTACAGAATTCACCACCTTCACAGGAAGCCATCTCTTGACACTGGAGTGCTTGCCAATTAGTGCCCAGTCTCTAACCTCCCATTTTTAGAGAAGGTGAATTAGAAGGCCATGACAATACAGTTGCAGCAACATTTGGAGTCCAATAATATTTTGGGGATGTTCTAGTCTGGGTTCTGGATTTCCTGTGGAGTAGAAACTACGTTTATCAGGGTGATGAATGATCTGCTGCTGACTTTGAATTGAGGACAGCTGGTCATTTTGGCCATTTATTTATTTATTCATTCATTCATTCATTCAGATATTTTTAACCCGCCCTCTCCTGCCTCTTGCAGCTCAGGACGACATACAATAAAACATATAAAACATCATAACAAAGTAAAATATAAATACATCTAAAAGGACTCAAAATCCGTACCCCCGTCCCATTACCCATCTCCCCCACCAAAAGCCTGACAAAAAAGCCATATTTTACAATGGCGTCTAAAAGGGGAGATCTGGGGACAAACGGACACTCACAGGGAGGGCATTCCATAGCTGCAGAACGGCCACTAAGAACACTCTTTCCATCATTGGCCCCCGCCGAACACAGGGGACCACAAGGAGGGCGCCCCCGGCAGACCGCAGGGGCTGATCCAGGACCTGGGGAGTGAGGCGGTCCCACAGATAAGTGGGGCCCAAGCCGTTTAGGACTTTATAGGTAAGGACCAATACTTTGAATTGGGCCTGGAAGACTATAGGTAACCAGTGCAGAGAACAAGGTTCAGGTATCATGTGCTCAGCTCCTCATTCCCATAAGGAGACGGGCCACTGCATTCTCCACCAGCTGCAGTCTCCTGATCATCACCAAAGGTAGCCCCACGTAGAGTGCATTACAGTAGTCCAGTCTTGAGGTGATTAAGGCATGGACTATGGTGGCCAGGTCAGAGTAAAAAATATATGGCTGAATCCACCGTACCAGATATAACTGGCAAAAGGCACTCCTCGCCACAGCCACCACCTGGACATGCAAGCGGAGCTGTGAGTCGAGGAGCACACTCAGGCTATGGACCGGTGGGACCAGGGACGGACAAATGCTGCTGTAAGGTCATGCTGGACCTTACGGCAGCGTTTGATACACTTGACCATGGGCTGCAGCTTCAGCAACTGAGGGATGTTGCTGGTATGACAGGAGCTGCTGATTGGTGCTTTGAGTCATACCTACAAGAGCAGAGTCGACCAGTAGCGATCAATGCTTATCCGTCATCCCTGATAGACTTGAAATATGGCATTCCCCCAAAGTTCTATTACCCATATTGTTCAACATATACATGCAGCCCCTCAGGGATGTTGTAACTAAGCATAGAGGACTGAATATCATCAGTATGTTGAAGATACACAACTATATATCTCTTGCCCTGTGAGCCCTGTGACCTCTGCCCTGGAGTAATGCCTGAAAGGTATAGCCAGCTGGATGAGTCAGATATACCTCATGCTCGGTCTTGGGAAGCGTGAAATGGTGGTGGTGGTGGGGAGGGACAGCTGATATTTATTTATTTATTTTTTTATTTAGCAATTTATATCCCGCTCCCTCCAGCCCTATGGCAGCTCAGGGCGGCTCACAAAACATTTAAAAATAAGTTTAAAAAAACCACAATATACAAAAGGCGTTACTAAAACATTGTAAAAACAAACAATAAAAGGTAAAAAAACCACTGGAAGACAAACCCACCCCTCACCTTTACTCCCCCAAGGGCGTGGACAAACGGTCAGGTCTTACAGACCTGACGGAAGGCCAACAGGCTGGGAGCTAGGCAAGCTTCCTCTGGGAGGGAGTTCCACAGCCGCAGTGCGACCACCGAGAACGCCCTCTCCATCATGGCCCCCCGGTTCACCTGGGGGACCCCCAAGAAGGTGCCCCTGGCAGATCGCAGAGGTCGCTCCAGGGCCCAAAGAGTGAGTCGGTCTCTCAGGTAGGAGGGGCCCATACTGTGTAGGGCTCTAAAGGTCAAAACCAGCTAATAATAATAATAATTAATAATGATGAAGAAGAGTAGTAGTAGTAGTTTATTTAGACGTAGCCAGAGGCCATTGTCAAAAAAGAAAAAAACAGCACCTTGAATCAGCCGTAACCACTGCTGTAATGTGCTCCCTATGGCCCGTCTTGATCAGGAGGTGGGCCGCCGCATTCTGCACTAGCTGCTGCTTCCGAGTTGTCACCAAGGGCAGCCCCATGTAGAGCACGTTGCAGTAATCTAACCTTGAGGTGATGAATGCATGAATGAGGGTGGCCAAGTCAGAATTTGAAACATATGGCTGGATCCTATGCACCAGATATGGTAAATGGCTCCCTTTGCCACCGCCTCCACCTGACAATCCAGGCAGAGGCCAGGGTCCAAGAGGACCCCAGAACTCCACACCTGCGGGGCCAGTGGGGGGCGGATCTCCTCCACAAGGGGGACCGTCACCTCAGCTGCCCTACACACCAACAACACCTCCGTCTTATCGGGGGTTCAGCTTCAGTCTGCTCAGCCTCATCCAGTCACTCACTGCCAACAGGCACTGGGAAAGCACCAAGACTGCAGGACCTGAGTTTGTTGAAAAGGAGAGTTAAAGTTGGGTGTGATCAGCATACTGGTGGCAACGCACACCAAACTGTCTCATGACCTCACCCAGGGGTTGCATATAAATGTTAAATAATAATGGAGACAGAATCGAACCTTGCAGTACGCCACAAACAAAATCCCGGAGGCTAGATGTTTCTTCCCCCAGCACCACCCGCTGGCTTCTCCCAGAGAGGAACAAACAGAACCATCCTAAGACAGTCCTCCCAGGGTCTGCAACCATCTCAAAAGCAACCCATGATCCACCATATTAAACGCTGCCAAGAGATCCAGCAGGGCAAGAAGTGTTGAATGTCCTAAGTCCATCTCTCAGTGGAGTCAGGGCTGGACTTAGGAATTTTGCGTCCCATGGCTCTTCTCAGGCTGCTGCCCCCAAACGAAGTCCTGCCCCCATGCTGTGTATTCATGGGTGAGGGAGCCCCAAGTGAATGACACGGCATGCGTGCCCACGGTGAGTGGGGATGCGTGCATGTGCGCGCCCGTTTAACACACATCCGCACTCGATCCCCTCTCATCCCCATGCACGGAGCAACCAGTGAAAGCGGCGATTGCTCCTTGGGTGTGGATGAGTGGGCATGCGTGTGTGGCTGTGGGCATGCCCCATCCACACACTGGCGTGCCCATGGACTCCTCACATGATGGAGCTGTGCAAAAAGGGCATGTTGAGGAGCCACTCGAAGACGAACAGAAGGTTGCTACCTTGTAAACAAGGTTCTTCAAAATGGCTCCTAACATTCTCCCAACACCCACCCTTCCAGCACCGCATGGAGTTTTCTTATATTCCTAGAAAGGGTTGGAAGGAACTGTCATTCTGAGGGGGGAAGAGTGCTTTTTATGCTAGAGGAGCTCAAGACCATCATGTGGTCTATTATTTGAATAGGATGAGCATGCATAACCCAGTTGTGAGAATGTTGGGAGCCATCTTGAAGAACCTTCTTTACAAGACAACAACCTTCTGATCACTCATGTGGGGAGGAGTTGTTTGTAAACAAACAGCAGAGGCAGGTGAGGGATGGGGATCCAGACAGCAGCCTCTGGCTGTGCAGGAAGAAAAGAGAAAGAAAGAAGGAAAGGAAAGAAAACAGAGCGGGGCGGCGCTGGCTCCAGATTGGCGCCACCCCGGGCCTGCCCCTAAGTCCAGGCCTGGGTGGAGGTCGTCTACCAAGGCCACCAACACAGTCTCTGTGCCATATCCTGGACAAAAACCTGATTGAAAAGGGTTCAGAAAGCCGATGCTATCCAGATGGCTCTGGAGCTGCTGGGCCACCACTTGTTCAATAACCTTCCCTAAAAAGGAAAGGGTAGAGACAGGCCTGTAGCTAGCGAGTGAGTCAACAACCGGGCAAATTCACAAAAAGTGGCCCTAACAGACCACAGAACCCCCTTGGCATTGGCCAGTGTCACTTCCTGAAACTGATTCCACAAAGATGGACCAGACGGTGCATCCATAACCCTCAGCTCTCCCCCTTCTGCATCAATCTTGGCCCCGAAATCGTGCTGGATTCAAGCAATCTTATCTGCGAAGAAGTTTACAAACTCCTCACAGCAGGCTTGGGACACCTCCCCCTCCAGGTGGAGGGAGGCTGGTCTAACCAGCTCCCTGAGCACCCGGAAAAGCTCCGCTGGATGTGACTTCGCAGCAGCTATGAGGGCGGCAAAGAACTCCTCCTTTGCTGTCCTCACGGCCATAGCATAGGACCCCAAATGGGTCTGATGCTGAAGCCGATCAAATTCAGCATGAGAACAGCGCCAGCATTGCTCTAACTGCCACCCTACCCGCTTCAACACCGCAGCTCCTCAGTAAACCAAGGAGCTCTATGGTGACAAAGCAGCGGGAGCAGATGCCTTGGAGCCACCCTATCAATGACCTCACCCAAGGTGTTCCAAGCTAGAACAAGGTCATCAACCGAGCGGCCTTCAAGGTCTAAGGATATGAAGATGCCCTTTCCTCTCTTTGGCCCCTGCATGTTGCAGTGGTTCGGGTGGAGGTAGTGGACCAGATAGAGAACTTGGGTGTCATTTTTGAGACTGTACTTTCCATGAAAACTCCAGTATTGGACATGGTTCAGATGGCTTTTTCCAGCTGTGCAATTTGCACAAGCACACCTGTGTTTATCCGAGGTTGACCTTGCCACAACAAATCATGCCCCGGTGACTACAAGGCTAGATTTTTGTAATTCCTTCTTCTATGGGTTTCCAGGTCCATCGCTTGCAGTTTGTTCAAAATGCGGCAGCATGGCTACTTACTGGTTTGGGCAGCCGTGATCATATTATTATGCCTGTCCTGCTTTCTTTGCTTTGGCTGGCTGTAGAATGGCAGATTGAATTTAAGATTGCACTGCTGGTTTTTAGGGCCCTGAATGGTATAGGACCTGGCTGTGTTTGAGACCTGCTCCTGGAATCTCAACCTCAGATACCACCAGCTCTTTGGGCATCCTGCCTTCAAGTTGGCTTGCAGTCAGACCTTTGCTTTGGCAGACCCCTCAGTGTGGAACTATATGTTTCTCAGTTCTTTCCCGCCTCACCTTTAAAAAAATATCTGAAAACATTTATATTCTACAGGTGTTTTAAGNACACCTGCGGGGCCAGTGGGGGGCGGATCTCCTCCACAAGGGGGACCGTCACCTCAGCTGCCCTACACACCAACAACACCTCCGTCTTATCGGGGGTTCAGCTTCAGTCTGCTCAGCCTCATCCAGTCACTCACTGCCAACAGGCACTGGGAAAGCACCAAGACTGCAGGACCTGAGTTTGTTGAAAAGGAGAGTTAAAGTTGGGTGTGATCAGCATACTGGTGGCAACGCACACCAAACTGTCTCATGACCTCACCCAGGGGTTGCATATAAATGTTAAATAATAATGGAGACAGAATCGAACCTTGCAGTACGCCACAAACAAAATCCCGGAGGCTAGATGTTTCTTCCCCCAGCACCACCCGCTGGCTTCTCCCAGAGAGGAACAAACAGAACCATCCTAAGACAGTCCTCCCAGGGTCTGCAACCATCTCAAAAGCAACCCATGATCCACCATATTAAACGCTGCCAAGAGATCCAGCAGGGCAAGAAGTGTTGAATGTCCTAAGTCCATCTCTCAGTGGAGTCAGGGCTGGACTTAGGAATTTTGCGTCCCATGGCTCTTCTCAGGCTGCTGCCCCCAAACGAAGTCCTGCCCCCATGCTGTGTATTCATGGGTGAGGGAGCCCCAAGTGAATGACACGGCATGCGTGCCCACGGTGAGTGGGGATGCGTGCATGTGCGCGCCCGTTTAACACACATCCGCACTCGATCCCCTCTCATCCCCATGCACGGAGCAACCAGTGAAAGCGGCGATTGCTCCTTGGGTGTGGATGAGTGGGCATGCGTGTGTGGCTGTGGGCATGCCCCATCCACACACTGGCGTGCCCATGGACTCCTCACATGATGGAGCTGTGCAAAAAGGGCATGTTGAGGAGCCACTCGAAGACGAACAGAAGGTTGCTACCTTGTAAACAAGGTTCTTCAAAATGGCTCCTAACATTCTCCCAACACCCACCCTTCCAGCACCGCATGGAGTTTTCTTATATTCCTAGAAAGGGTTGGAAGGAACTGTCATTCTGAGGGGGGAAGAGTGCTTTTTATGCTAGAGGAGCTCAAGACCATCATGTGGTCTATTATTTGAATAGGATGAGCATGCATAACCCAGTTGTGAGAATGTTGGGAGCCATCTTGAAGAACCTTCTTTACAAGACAACAACCTTCTGATCACTCATGTGGGGAGGAGTTGTTTGTAAACAAACAGCAGAGGCAGGTGAGGGATGGGGATCCAGACAGCAGCCTCTGGCTGTGCAGGAAGAAAAGAGAAAGAAAGAAGGAAAGGAAAGAAAACAGAGCGGGGCGGCGCTGGCTCCAGATTGGCGCCACCCCGGGCCTGCCCCTAAGTCCAGGCCTGGGTGGAGGTCGTCTACCAAGGCCACCAACACAGTCTCTGTGCCATATCCTGGACAAAAACCTGATTGAAAAGGGTTCAGAAAGCCGATGCTATCCAGATGGCTCTGGAGCTGCTGGGCCACCACTTGTTCAATAACCTTCCCTAAAAAGGAAAGGGTAGAGACAGGCCTGTAGCTAGCGAGTGAGTCAACAACCGGGCAAATTCACAAAAAGTGGCCCTAACAGACCACAGAACCCCCTTGGCATTGGCCAGTGTCACTTCCTGAAACTGATTCCACAAAGATGGACCAGACGGTGCATCCATAACCCTCAGCTCTCCCCCTTCTGCATCAATCTTGGCCCCGAAATCGTGCTGGATTCAAGCAATCTTATCTGCGAAGAAGTTTACAAACTCCTCACAGCAGGCTTGGGACACCTCCCCCTCCAGGTGGAGGGAGGCTGGTCTAACCAGCTCCCTGAGCACCCGGAAAAGCTCCGCTGGATGTGACTTCGCAGCAGCTATGAGGGCGGCAAAGAACTCCTCCTTTGCTGTCCTCACGGCCATAGCATAGGACCCCAAATGGGTCTGATGCTGAAGCCGATCAAATTCAGCATGAGAACAGCGCCAGCATTGCTCTAACTGCCACCCTACCCGCTTCAACACCGCAGCTCCTCAGTAAACCAAGGAGCTCTATGGTGACAAAGCAGCGGGAGCAGATGCCTTGGAGCCACCCTATCAATGACCTCACCCAAGGTGTTCCAAGCTAGAACAAGGTCATCAACCGAGCGGCCTTCAAGGTCTAAGGATATGAAGATGCCCTTTCCTCTCTTTGGCCCCTGCATGTTGCAGTGGTTCGGGTGGAGGTAGTGGACCAGATAGAGAACTTGGGTGTCATTTTTGAGACTGTACTTTCCATGAAAACTCCAGTATTGGACATGGTTCAGATGGCTTTTTCCAGCTGTGCAATTTGCACAAGCACACCTGTGTTTATCCGAGGTTGACCTTGCCACAACAAATCATGCCCCGGTGACTACAAGGCTAGATTTTTGTAATTCCTTCTTCTATGGGTTTCCAGGTCCATCGCTTGCAGTTTGTTCAAAATGCGGCAGCATGGCTACTTACTGGTTTGGGCAGCCGTGATCATATTATTATGCCCGTCCTGCATTCTTTGCTTTGGCTGGCTGTAGAATGGCAGATTGAATTTAAGATTGCACTGCTGGTTTTTAGGGCCCTGAATGGTATAGGACCTGGCTGTGTTTGAGACCTGCTCCTGGAATCTCAACCTCAGATACCACCAGCTCTTTGGGCATCCTGCCGTCAAGTTGGCTTGCAGTCAGACCTTTGCTATGGCAGACCCCTCAGTGTGGAACTATATGTTTCTCAGTTCTTTCCCGCCTCACCTTTAAAAAAATATCTGAAAACATTTATATTCTACAGGTGTTTTAAGAGGATCCACCTCTGGTTCCCCTTTCCACCACCACCCCCCTTACCTTCCCCTTTTTAACCATTTTGAATGGCCTTTAAATTGCTTTATGGTGTGTTGGGGTTTTTTTTATGTTGTGAAGCTCTCCAAGCACCATTTGGAAGGGGGAGGGGACTGGCGGGCACTATAAAACTAAAATGTATTATTATTTCTTTCATTTAATTAATTGAATAAATGGCTCCGCATTGAGACTTTGGGTGAAAACAGACATGTGCATAACTCCTCTTTAATACCACTTTAACATTTTTTACGCATGTTCCAGGGTAATATTGGCACCCTATGCAGCCCTGCAGCATGCATAAAAAATGTTAAAGCGGAGTTAAGGTGCATGTCTGTTTTCACCCTTTGTCATTCTTAAGGTCCATGTCTTCTCTCATTTATACAAATTTAAATAATGAATGTCTCCAGGCCTAGGGTAACCATTATTCTGACTTCTGCAGAATGGGGGTTTGCAGGCAGGAGGACCCTATTCCCATTCTTTTATCTAGCCCCTAGGTATCTCCAAAGATGTAAATGATGTCACTGTGGCATAAAATGGATACATGTGAGAGGAAAATTAGACTGTGAATGTCCAGTTGTCATCAGTGGACAGGGAGAGTTCTGAATATATAACATCCATATGTGCAAAGCTTGAGGAATCCAGATTTCTGCTTATATACGTCCTGTTTTTAAACAGCACTTAATCAGATTAATAATCTTTATAATAATCTTTATTTTTATATAGCGCCCCCTGCGATGGCACTTGGAGCATATTACATAACACAACTTTTAATCCTCACAATAACCCTGTGAGGTAGGTTAGGCTGAGAGAATATTGTGACTGGCCCAAGGTCACCCAATGAGTTTCTAATAAACAGTTTTGTTGAGATGGTGCATAAATTTTATTATTTGGATATTTGTTGTGAATTATGTGGCTTTTTTAGCCATTTAATTTGTGGCTGAAGCTTTCTGTCTGAAGTGAGCACAATCATCTTTCCCGAAATGTTGCTCTAAGCCGAATAGGGTAAAGCTCAGAGCATGTTAAACTTATTAGTTTTCTGCTGTGCTAAAAGAAGTTCTAGAGTCTGACCAATCTATATGTTGCTTAAAGATGTACTGACAATTTTAAAACCAAACTTTTTATTCCTAGGTGCACAGTTGGGAACAGTTGTGTCTCTCCCATTGTCTGGCTTAATTTGCTTCTATATGGACTGGGCTTATGTATTTTACCTGTTTGGTAAGTGCTTGTGTTTAATTACAAATGTACTCGTTTTCTGGAACCTTTCACCTGACAGTTACAAAGAAATTATTAAAATACTTCTAGTTATTGCATTTGTCCTATTGTGATTGTCCTGTTCTGGAGCTGTTGATGCAGGGACATTTTGTCTCATGGGAAATTTAGAATAGTGAGCCACCAGGATTTCCTGAGGAAAAGCTGCCAGAGGAAATCCGACATCTTTTTTTTTTTCAGTACCATGGAATAAATTTTAATTCTTCCACCATGCACCTTCAACTAGCTGTATTGTTTGGTGTGGATGTCCATTTTCTTTTCCAGAGAAAATGTTTTTCTTGCGCTCAGGGAAATTCCTATGGGAGGCTATTTAAACTCTCAGTTAGGAAACTTGTCCTTCTGTTAGGCAAATGCTGCTAACAGTCAAGTAACCTTAGCTTAATTAGTGGAAGGATACATCATTAAATTTCTGGTTTGGACTGAAGTATGAGATTCTGTTAATTATTTTGATCCTTGCAATAAACATGCTATATAATCTGAAGACTCTTTCTCAAAAGCAGTAGAGACAAAGTAGTAAAGCGATATCTTTTATTGGACCAACTCCAGTTGGTGGAGGTATGCAAGCTGTCGGACTTCACAGGGTCCTTCATCAGGCAAGTCAGGAGTTAGAACAAAAGCAAGCAAGTCACATAGGTTCTCCACTTGAAGTATAACATTCAGTCAGGCTGCACTAGAAAAGCCTTGAGCTGAGCTACGTTATCCCTAAGGAGTGCAAGCAGGAGTAAAACTTATCTTACTGAATCTCTTAATAAAATGTAAAACGTTTACCATCTCAAAAGAGAGAGAGAGATGCCATGCATTTTAAATTCTTTGTGGGTATTTAGTAGCTCTTTACCAGCTTTTAAGACTATGATCCTCTGACCACTTAGTGCTTGCAATAGCACTTTGCACTGGCATGGATTCCATTAAAGTGAATGAGACTTGGACTGGTGTAAAAGGCTAGTGCCAGAAAATTGCACTGCGCATTCCCTAAACTCTTGAAGTGGCACTAATGCCCAGAAAGAAACTGTGCAGTGTAAAGGAGATCATTGACAGCTGAAAGGAATGGAGGAAAGAAAAGGTCTTATCTATGTACATTTTAGAAATCTAGATGATTTCTATTATGAGGTGCTGTCTTTCCAATGCTTGAACTATTTTCTAGAATGCAGTATTCCTTTACAAGCGTAATTATACTTTAAAAAAAAAAAAAAAAAGTCTTGGAAAAAGCATACTGTAACAGGGTCCTTTAGGTACATACTGCCCTGATCAACCCCAAGAAGCCAGATCCAGGCAGAAACTTCTCCAGTACGTGCTCCTTATTTACAGTGGCCTTTTTTACACGGGGCATGGTTGCATGGGGGTGGGGGTGCGCCGCGGTCCGTGGGTGGAGGGTTCAGACGAGGTGCACGCCCATCCCCCCACACAGAGGCACCTCCATTTTTTCCAGTGCCTCCGTGCATAGGGATGCGTGTGTGCAGTATCCCTTGCGGGATTTACACGGGTGCTACCCACGCTAGCATGGGCGCTGCCCGTGTAAAAAGGGCCATTGTTAGTCCTTCTCTGAGTCTTATCCCAGTCCATCCATATATATTCCCAGTAGGCATACACAGTTCCTAGGCACCTTACGTACACCGTTCCTTAGCACCTTTCATTTAGCCCCCCCCCCCCCACGTACAGTCCTTGTTACAAAGTAGCCTTAGCTACAGGCTAGCTTAGTTCCTCTCTGGCAGCGCTTTCCAGCCCTTGCGCTTCACCTTGGCACACTCTTCTTGACCTCTCTGGCTCTGCTTTTAAGGCTTCAAGCTGACCTAGCCACACCCAGGCCCAGCTGGCCACAGTTAAGCACTTAGTTGCCACCTGTTTAGCGCCTGCAAGGGGCAGCCCTCTTCTCAGGCCGGCGCCCCTTAAAGGGCCAGGCTCTTGTTCTGTTTACCGACCTTTCAGGAGTGCTTTCAGCCATTTGCTGGTATTTCCCACTTTCGTGCTTCTGGTCCCGTCGGTATCTTTTTTGTAATTTCCAGTATTACTGATAATACTAGAAATTACCGAAAAATACCAATAATACTGGAAATTACCAAAAATCACCGGGAATGGCTGGAAATTACTGAAGTGGCAGAAAATAGTGGAAAAATCACAGAAAATGTCAAAAATGCCAGTAGAATGAAGGCAAAATAGCTTTTACCGTTAGAAATGGTACTTGCAGAAATTTTTCGTTTCAGCTCTACCATTTCTTGGTCTTTAAATAACTGTGTCCTGTTCAACTTGACTTATGTGTTTTAATCTGTTACTTTTCCTGAGTGATCTGAATACCTTACAAATGGACTTGATGGGACGTTTTGAAAATGTATCACTGTTTTTTAAAATAATCCTCACCCACTTTAAATGCCAAGGGCCATACTCGGCTCGTGTCTGAACACTCTACTGCTGTATTGAAGCTCACTGGGTGAAAGGCAGGGCTGCCATCTATGCACGTTTTTAAGTAACACTTATGAAAAATGCATGTTGCAGGACCTGCAGTGGCACCTTAGGTGCCATTGCAGACCCTGCAACATGTATCTTTGATAAATGTTCCTTAAACATTTGCATAGATGGCAGCCCTAGTGAGGGGGCATAAATGAGGATAAAGTTTGGTCCAAAATGATCTAGTAGAGTACTTATATTCACTCATGCAAAGATTTTTTACTCTTGTGTGATTTTGAAATGTTAAACTTCATTCAGTTTAATATACAGCTGCTTTTTGTTCACAACTAAGGTGCTCTTGGGGTGTTATGGTTCCTTTTCTGGATGTGGCTGGTTAGTGATACCCCAGAAACTCACAAGGGAATCTCCAGTGCTGAAAGAGAATACATTTGCTCTTCTCTAAAGGATCAGGTGGGTAGCTCTGATGCAGCTTTTCTTAGCTTCAATAAGATTAAGCATCACTGAGGGATTAGGGGACTGGGTTAGGGTGGAGAGGGCTGTCTTCCCCTGTGAGAGGGGTGGGGGGAGATGCTGCCCAAGAAGGGGATGGTTTATGCCATCTGGTGAGAGCAGGTGACTCTGGGTGGGCGGGGGAATGGGGATCCCCCTTGCCGGCTGGAGCAGCCGGGAGGGAGGGGGTCCAGGGAGGGTGGCTGTGGGTGGAGCCCGCAGCCATAGGG
>QEPC01001041.1:8040021-8051138 GCA_003113815.1 Sphenodon punctatus | reverse complement strand
GATGAGGTAGTGCTGGATCAGAGGGCCCCTGGCTGAAACTACTCCTGTTGAATGCGAGGTCGGTTGTTAATAAATCAGCAACCATCCGTGAATGAATAATGGATTCGGCAGCCAACCGCTTATGCATCATGGAGACCTGACTGGATACTGAGTCGGGGCCTATTCTGGCTGACCTTGTTCCAGCTGGGTACATCAGCCACAGACGTGGGGGTGATGTAGCCATTATTTTTAGGGATTCTTGGTCTGTTAGGAGGTATCCAGTGCAGGCTTTGTCAGGTGTTGCAGGTCTCCATCTTGCAAATGATCTGGCGGGAGACAGGTTAGGGGTGCTGCTCATATGCAGGGAGATGGGGGGGAGTGTTATTATTTTTGGTGGGGGGCTGGGGTGGGGTTTTTTAAATGTGTTTTAATGTTTTTTTGGTGTCCCTCTCCCCACTGTGGGGAGGCTGTGTTTTTGCCCCTTTTTGTTGTTTTATTATGTATTTTATCTATTATATATTTTATATTGTAAACTGGCCCGGGCTGCCTTTGGTAGGAGTGGCGGAGTAATACGTTTTTTAAATAAATAAATTAGAAGGGAATAATTAAGTTATAATAGCCAGAATTTTCAAAGCAAAAGTTCTGACTCCGGCACATGCTGAAAATAGTTGTCACTTTTAGGTTTCAGCTAGGTTGCCTCTTTGGGTAAAAACAGCTGTGACGGTGGCCCACTCTGGCTCACTGTGGCATGGGAGCCATTGGCACGTCTGTTTTGGCAACGCCAGATGTTAGCCCAGTACTGCCCCAGTGCAGGTAGGCTGCTAGCCTGGGATGTATCCTCAGAAAATCCCAGGCTAAGGACCACCACCCACAGCAGTCCAGCACATCTGTTCTGCCCTGCCTTACCTGCCACGTGTCAGGGACTGCCATGGCTGCCCGTCGTGGCGGACAGGGTGCTGGGAGCAGCACAGGGGCAGGGCCAGCTGCCCGCATGTTTGTTGAACTCTTGGCCCTAACCAGGCGTTGTGGGCAGCAGGACGGCTCTCTGGCTGCAGGCACGTGTCTGGCGCCCCAACATGGCCCAGGCCATGTCAGCTGCAGTTTCTCAGGTTGGACTGGGGAGCCGCCGTGCCAGCTGCACATCTGTTTTTACCCTTTGACTCGTACCTTTTAAGAGCAGATGGAATTATGGCCATCTAGACTGACCTCCTGCATGACCTCAGCCATAGAAGGTCATCTAATAACTCTTGCATCAGACCTAATAACCTGTGGCTGAGCTAGAGCATATCTTTTAAAAAGACATCCAGTCTTAAAGATTTCAAGTGATGAACAATTGATCGTTTTTCTAGCTAAATTACTCCTAGCATAATAAATAGCTGTAACTTAACTAGTTATAAGTGACTTTTTAAAATTAAGCTAATTCTACCATGAGATAAAAATGAGTAGACTTCATCCATAATGCTTTTATTATTTTTCCATTAAGCTTCTTATGTTTTCAAGTAAAATTGTTGCTGCTAATCATTATAATAAATGTAAATATAATAAGCGTATAACCATAGCAGTTTATAAAATCATGAGTGGTGTAAAACACATAAATAGGAAGTGATTGTTTACCCTCTCTAATAGAGTACTAGAACAAGGGGACACTCCATGAAATTAACTCATATCCGATTTAAAACAAATAAGAGAAAGTATTTTTTCACTCTGCACGTTAACTTGTGGAACTTACTGCCACAGCCGGTAGTGTAGCCAGTTTTAAAAAGGGATTGGATAAGTTCTTGTAGGATAGGTCCATTAATGGCTATTAGTCAAGTAGATTTTGCGGGAACATAATCTCTTACTGTTGGGGGCTGGAACAACGGGGATTCGGTCTTACCCAGTATGGCACTATTTATGTTCTTATGAATGTCTGACTATCCATTTCAGATTGCAAAGCCAGACTGAGGTTTTAGAAGCCACAGTTCAAAACATTTATAATAAAAATTCCTATGGATTTGTCCTCCGTTGTTTATTAGCTTTCATCTCAGAAGTCTGTACCCTGGGGACCCATGCTGAAATCTCTTCCGCTTTGGGCAATTGTTGTGGCACACTTTTCTTACAATTGGACTTTCTACACTCTCCTTACGTTGCTGCCCACTTACATGAAGGAGATTCTGCGGTTTGATGTACAAGAGGTGAGATGAAATGTAGATCAATTAGCAACCTGTTTGAGTTCCTTACTTCATTTTCACTGAGATGGCATGGAACAGCATTGGTTAACCTATTGAACTAGAAATCTCTGGATTGTTATTATTATTTATTAACAAACATTTATATAGCGCCAGCAGTGTACCTGGTACTTTACAAAGTAACAAAATAGACACGGTCCCTGCCCCTAGGGCTTACAATCTGAGAGACGGGAGCTGGGGAGAGACATAGGAAGGGGAACAGAGGGAGAGACAAGGGGTCTAACATTCATGAAGATGTGAGGTCTCAGGTGCACGTACTTGGCTTGTTTACGTTGAGAATAACAGTAGGCAGGTCCACGTGGCAAGGATAAGGGTAGACCGATCGTAGGTATAGGATATAGTGGATCAGCAGGATAAAGGGTCAGACAGAGCAGAGTGAAAGAGGTGAGTTTTAAGGAGAGATTTGAAGGTATGAAGGGAGGGAGCAAGGCGGATGTAGACAGGAAGGGAGTTCCAGACATGGGGGGCAGCAAGGGAGAAGGGACGAAGGCGCTTAGGGGAGCAGGGAAGGCGTGGAAGGGCGAGAGAGGGGACAGGAGGAGCGAAGGGCTGGAGTATGGAAGGAGATAAGCGCAGAGAGGTAGGGGGGAGCGAGGTTATGAAGAGCTTTATAGGTGAAGACTAGGAGCTTGTGCAGGATTCGTTCAGGAAGGGGAAGCCAGTGAAGCGAAGAGAGGAGGGGCTGCACATGGTCGAAGCTACGGGCGAGGTGGATGACCCTGGCAGCAGAGTTTTGGACACAGATAAGAGGAGAAAGGTGAGACTGGGGAAGGCCAGAGTGAAGGAGGTTACAGTAATCGAGGCGAGAGATGACCAGAGCATGAACAAGAGTTTTCACAGACGAGATTGTGACTGACTTATGTAATCTCAGATCAATCCATTACAAGTCCATCTTCCACACACAATTATTTTTTCCCTTCTGTGTATTCTGTATGTTTCTGTGTTGTTTAACTGAACTGCATTTTTTTTCCTGTGGTTTTCCTGGGGAAAAGTTAGTCTTAAAAGCAAAATTATGTAAAACTATCATAATGGGATGAGGATTCAGAACTCAAAACTAAATGTTTCTCATGACTTTTTAGTCCAGATGGTTTATGCTGAAAATGAAATGAACCACAGAAACTAATGGAGAAAATATATCTCTCCAGAACTAGATGGGCTATACTGTTTTGTGAGGGTAAAAATAAATGAGACAATACCCATGGATGTCGGTGTGTCGCAGTCACTGACATCCCGTGAGTGCTGTGCCTAACAAACAGGCCTGTGGCACAGAGGGGTGTGGGGAAGAAGTTAAGCAGGGACTGCAGCCACAGCAAAAAGGCTCCACATGCCAGCTGTGCTTCCTGCTCAACACCTTCCCCAATGGGAAGAAGCCGAGTGGGGATTTAAAGGGGTGGCCTTCCCTGGCTCTGACCCTTCCAATAGATGGCACACACACGTGTTGGCCTTGGGACCAACATATGTTTGTGCTTTAAGCCTGCATGGCTTCCTCCTTGATCTCAAAGAGAACACCATGCGGGAGATGCGGATCAGGAACGCGTATTCCCAGTCCTTGTCTACCTAATGTCCCGATAGACACCTTTTCGTGGGTGTCTGTCATATCATTTGTTAATACCCTGAGTCATAGCCAGGGCCCCTGTATTCTATAAACAAAACTCCAAAATCAGAAAGCAAAATAAATTATGCAAATATTTTTTTTTTCAATTTTATTTAAATGCAAGTGACTTCCCCAGCGTGTTATCCATCAGTTTTGGACCTCTTTATATACAATATAATTGCAATATCATGTACCTTTTGGCCTCGGAATATGTGCTGGCAACTAACAGCGCTGACATTCATGGCTAGTTCATGGTGTTCCCTACTCAGGCTGTAATTCTGTGCTGCTAGAGACAAATTCTATGAACATTTGAAAATGGTCTGCAAAAATGGCTGAAATTGCAACAGCACAAAATACACAGGGCCCTGGGTTGTGACTAAAACAAATATCACAAGTTCTTGCTCACATTTGTCTGTATGTTTTTCACCTAGTCTTTTATAAATGTTTTTTTAAAAGATTGTTATAGCTGAAGCTTCTCTTTGTCTTTTCAGCTTTTCTTTGCGTTTGAAAGCTCTTGATGAATGTTCAGTTCCATGATTTTCACTGTATAGTCAGTAGCACTTTATGTATGCGAGCACTCATTCACCTTGCAAAAGGAAAAATAGTTTTTCTTTAAAAAAACAAAAAAAACCCAAATTATTGAAAATCACCAAGTACTGGTGAGTGGTTAATGTCACGTTTGATTACATCCTTGGACTAGCTCCTGTGAGAAGGCTGGGTGTCCTTAGCAGATTAGAATTACCTTTTTGGTTTGGACAAGACACCATCCTTACCCAAGAGCTTTTGGTTAATTGTTTTTACTGTGGGGGGAGCTCAAGCAGTTGCGTGCCTTGGCCATGAGGCCTGTGACTTCATGGGAAGCCAGTCCACAGTAGGACCCAGGCTGGCATCTCTGCTCTTGGTAGCTGTGTTGCCAAGGCAACATATACTGCTGCAGTCTGATCTAGCTGGGTTTCCTCAGGGCTGATGGCTTCATGCTGCAGTCCAGGCAGGGAGGTGATAAAGGCAAGTGTAGGTGAGATCAGGTGGTAATTCCTGAAGATGGAATGCAGTGTTCTCAACAGCCAAAGGTGATAGAAATCATTGTGCTAAGCATTGTATAAATACACAATAAAGTTGGCTTCGTAGATTGATTTTTTGTAGTTATTTATTTTGGTATCCCTGGATTTTTGGAATTTTATATCGAATATATTTTGCATTTTATGTGTTGTGTTCATTGTTTTGATATCATTGTATGTTTGACATGGCTGTTTTGGCTAGTGCAAAAATTTTTATTTTATTTATTTATTTATTTATTTGAATACACAATAAGAGACAGCCCCTGCCTTGAACAGTTTACAGTCTAAAAAGACAGGACAGACAAAGGCTGAGGCACAGCCTGACGTAAAGACACATAGGTGAAGTGACTTGTTCAAGGGAGCAGTGTGGATAAGGTGCTGGACTTGGTCCTGGGAAGCCAGAGTTTGAATCCTGCCCTAGTCATGAACTCACTGGGAAGGCTTGGATAAGTCACAACCTCGCAACCTCTTACCCTCAGTTCCTCATCTGTAAAATGGGAATGTGTGTGTCTGTCTCTCTCTGTGTTCCCCTCACCCATCTCCATCTTAAGAGTCACGCTTTGATCCTGTCCGTGGTGAGAGCCCTCACCATGGGCAGGATCAGGCCTGGCCACAGAACAGATGTGCCCACAGCCGGGAGAGGGCGGGGAACATGTGGACATGGTCCGCATGGCCCCAGCCCCACGCTGCTCAGCATGGCCCATCCTATAAGGCCACCACGCCCACCCAGAAAAGGGTAGGCTTCCCTGGACTATGGCAGGATGAACTCTGGGATGTGCAGCAAACATCTGGCAGGCAGGAATAATCGTGACACTACCATGGGTGGCCATGCTGGAGGGAGTGTGGCTAGCCATCACATTTGAAAATACCCTCAGATGTAAATCCACTGGGCAGGGACCTGTCTCCAAAATCTGTGATTATCAAGTGCTGCATACGCCTAGTAGCGCTGTAGAAATTATTATTAGTAGTAAAGGCACGTAGGAGGTCAGTGGCTGACCTAGTGATCCAGACAACGCCTGAACCCAGGTCCCTGAATTGCTGCGCAGAATCGCAGCTATACCTACCTGTTACATCACGAATCGAAGTTCTGATACTGCCATGGAGTCATTTGTTTAGGGATAGGTCTGTATCCAGCACATGAATATGTGCTCAAATTTTGATAAGAGCCTGACAACAAAGACTACTTCTGAGGAAGCACATGAAAGAGAGCTGTCTGCCACTCTAATCTTTCTCCTGCTACTAAAGTGCAAGCAATTTCTGTGTGTAGTGCAGTCCTTTTGGATCCCTGGCACTCTCTTTTTTCCTTTTTTTTTTTTTTTTTTAAATAGCAAGTTGACTTCAAAGTCCTGGTTGTCTGACATTTTAAGAAAATCACTTTGCAAGATAACATCATGTTGGCCTTACTACCATCCATGTGTTCAGTTCTGAATTAATTTATGATATTTAAACTGCAGTTGGGCCACAATTGTTACCAGTTGTGGTTTTCTAGCATCAAACCTAGTTCAGTATCAGAGTAGATATGTAGCTGTTTAAAATCACTGGTTCGGAAATACCTTTGAAAGGCACTTCAGACGCAGGGCCTTTATCATCACTAAATTTCTCCCACCTTTCTTTCTTTGAAAGAAAATTAAAAACTAATGAGGAGCATCTCCACTGATCAAGAGAAATCCTTTGCGATGAGAATTGTACTGTAATGTTAAATGTAACAAAATATACTAAACGTTTCACAGAAATTCAATTTGCTTTTTGATTTATTATGTATTTAATAGATACCAGAATTTTAATTAACTATTAAAATTTATGCAAATAACTTTTTAAAAATGTATTCCCATCCAGTGGACGCCCAGATACCTGCCTCAAATTAAAATGTCAGACTGAAGTAAGGAGGAATTTGCAAATGCTTTCAGTAGTAGCAGAATTGGATCCTACTGAATAGATAAATTACTTATTTTAGCATTTCAGCTGCATCAAAATCCATACTATTTGAAGCTATTACATCTAGAATCTTACAAAGAGAAATGTATTATAGGCTTTTCTTTTCCTGTTTTCTTGTTCTTTTATCCAGTCCTATGTCAATCATTGAAATATATTTATTTATGTAAATGTATATCCTGCCCTATCCCTATTTTTCAAGAGTTAAATACCTGGTATGGGTGCAGTACAAAAGCCTTTTTCAGAATAGTTTGAAGTACATTTAAATTTAGCATTTTAATTAACTGCCTCTTTTCTCATTAAAAATGAGTGGGGTTTTTCTCCCCTACAGAATGGGTTTTTATCCGCATTGCCTTATTTCGGCTGTTGGCTGTGTATAATCGTGTCTGGGCAAATTGCTGATTACTTACGAGAAAAACAGAACGTGTCTACAGTGTGTGTGCGCAAAACATGTACCCTAATAGGTAGGTAAGAAAATAATTGCGTGCATTATTTTCCAGTTTAAGAAATTGTGCCTGATAAGTAAAATGGAAAGTATGGTTTTAGGATTGTTTCTTATTCATTTTATCCTACAAGCATTCTGCTGCAAGCCCAGTTGGCTGGTTGTTCGGGACAGGGCTGTTTCTTTTCAACACCGTTCATTATGATAAGTATTGCGGGTGGGGAAACAGGAATTCCTATGCTAAAATAGCCCTTTTTACACAGACACTCTAACACCGATAAAATTGATGTTACATTTTATTGTACAGGGCAACACTGCAGCCCTGCAACATGGGCCCTTTTCACACGAGATGCCTCCAGCCAGTTTTGCTGAGTGGAGATGGGTGGAGGCATCTGTGTAAACAGTGTTTACAACACCACTTGCGGTGGGTGTAGAACATGCATGCTCCCGCACAACACCCATCATCCACCCACAGAGCAACGGACTCCACTGCCGATTGCTCCGTGGGTGGGTAGAGATGGGTGTTGCACGGGAGCATGCACGCCCACCGACCGCGGTGTTTACACAGACGCCTCCACCCAGCGAAATGCACCCCACCGACCGCACATGACTGTTTACACAGATGCCTCCACCCAGAGAAACTGGGTGGAGGCATCTCGTGTGAAAAGGGCCCATGTTGCAGGGCTGCAGTGTTGCCCTGTGCCATGTATAATAAAATGTAACACCCATTTTATCGGTGTTAGAGCGTCCGTGTAAAAAGGGCCGTAGATGTGTGTGCTTAATGTGCTGAACAGCCTACCTTGTTTCTTAGAATGCTCTTAGACAAGCACCTCCCCACCCACCTCCCACCCATTATACACATTGCAGGGCACCCATAGGGCACCACTGCAGCCCTGCAACCTGTATAGTGGGTGAATGGTGAGTGGATAGGGAGGTGTTTGTCCAAAAGCACCCTTAGTGCTCCTTGAAACCCACATGTTAAGTAGAGTGATGAGTGTACAGCATGATTACCATTTTTAGCTTCTTTTTTTTAGTGTTGTAGCTTTAATATAGAAGTTTGACTTCCTGTTTTTAAGTTCATACTTGTTTTGTTTCATAAAGGAATTGTAAATGTTTTCGCCAGATTTCTTTCCTCTGGTGCATATGTTCATTGTTCCCAACTAGCCAGACTAAAAAGGCTACTTAAAACATTTTTAAAGTGAGTAGTTTTCTTAATGGCTAAGTATATGGAAAAGCTGTAGCACATATTCAGTTGGAGGGATTCATACGTTTGCCAGAAATTACCTTGGTGTGAAAGAATGTTTTAAAACATTCATGCTGAAAGTAAACCTTTTTTATAATGATCACATTAAAAAGTCCTCTGAGGTAAACTATTTACTATCTTGTAACATTCGGGAATAAACATATCTATAATAACATTTGTCAGCCAAATTAATGTATATCTTGGATAAGGAAATACTAGTCTGCATTAGAAATTCAGTAGATTTTTTTTGTACAATGTATTTTCAGTGAACTTTAGAATGCTACAAAGAGGTTTTCATAACCTAGCCTTTGTATTTTCTGGGTTATGTATCAAACTAGCTTTCAGTCAGGTGTGATTGTGATTAATTTTGTACACCACAAAGACAAAGGGCTGACTAGTGAGACTGAAACTGTGTCGGGGGGTGGGGGGGGCAGTTCTCCAGTTTTGTTCATTATCTCATGTTTTAAAGATTTCTTCACCACCACAATGTTGTGTGCATCCATGCTCTATAGCAGAGAGTTTATTATTATTATTATTAGCTTTTATATAGCACCAGCGATGTACCTAGTGCTTTACAGAGAATAAATAGACACGGTCCCTGCCTGAGAGCTTACATTGGGAATTAAATGGCTCGCCAAGAAGCCCAAAATTTGGAGACAAAAAATTGTTCTTATTAAACAGCTACAAATGGAGGTACATGGACTGAAAACATATATACCTTCTCGTTCACAAAAAATTAAATCAACACAGACAATTCACTAGCTCTTAATCTTTCTACATTTTATCTGCCCTATCGTGGGCAGTTTTCATTAATCTTATCAGAGCATATACATAAAATTGGCTTGAACTTATTAAATATGGCATATCACTTGTATCCCGGTGACCTTTTTATCCAATTATAGTTTAGTCTGCAACTATCAGTTTTGTCTGCAACTATGAATTTCAATGAATGACTGCGGCTCAGGCATTCTTGATGCCGTTGTAATGGAGCCATGAAATTGCATATCTAATTCAAATAGTACAATGCTGTGTGTTGTACACTAGGTGGCAGTAGAAGTAGTAGTATGGAGAACAGAACTAGGAATCTCACACAAAACTAACATTTGTTCTTATTTTCAGTAGTAACATCCTGCTTTTACAAATTTTGTGTGTTGGTTTTTATTTAAGGAATGATTGGACCTGCAGTATTTTTAATAGCAGCTGGATTCATAGGCTGCAATTATGCTTTGGCTGTTGCGTTTGTGACCATATCAACAACACTAGGCGGGTTTTGTACATCTGGTTACAGCATCAACCACCTGGATATTGCACCGTCGTAAGTATTGCTAAATCTCGTTTAATTTGGATGATTAACTTTTACTTGGCTATTAGGAATATATAAAACTATTTTAATTTCAAATATTATGGTTGGACATTCAGACCAAATTAGTTATTTTATTCTAAATCCTTATTTTTGGTCTTCTGTATTCCCCAAAGTATAGCTATATCAGTTGGTGATGGTTTAAAATGTATCTAAACCTTTATACAGGAATGGCAGAGTGAAGCAGGGCAGCCAGGCAGGGATAGGTTTGGGTGGGATGGTGCAGGCAGGTTTGGGGGAAGAAGGGTGGTAGGAGGTTGAGGGGGATAAGCTGTTTTTATATGTTGTAAGTGGAAGGGCAGCATATAAATATGAATGAATGAAACAAACAAATGGATAAGAATGTTTCCCCCTGCACTGCAGTAATAACCTAGTTCCTCAAAGTATACTTATCAGTTCTTGTCCCAGTTAGAATAACTTTCCTAGGATATCTTTCTGTAAATGTAATACCAGCTCATCTTTAAGCTTTTACATCAGGCTTAACCAGCGTTTACTGTTAATAGCAACAATAATAATGCATTTTCTGGTCAACCCTCCTGTGCCTGAGTAACTGAGTGACTAATAACTGTTTGGGGGTCAAATTGACCCCATTAATAAATAGCTGAAAAATAATGAATTTGATTGATTTGAAATGGACTCCAGATTAAAAAAAATTGACAGTTTATTAGTATAACAACTGAAAAACAGAAATAAATAACAACCCCCCATGGTATTGGGGGTCACCATGACTCCTCATGTAAAGCAGCACAACTAACAAAAACAGTACAGGGGGTATTGTTGACCCCCTTCCAATCCAGAAAAGGAGAGGAGGAGCTAGCTCAAAAGTCTTGAGTTCACAGTAGGATGGCCAGATATGCCAAGAGGACATTTATAAAAAATACAGGGCTTTATTGTTTTCAAGTGAGCTCCAAATCTCACAGTAAATGCAGGGGTCATCAACACCCCCCACCCACCCTTGCTCCCAGGGCTGGCCCCAGGCATGTGCCATATGTGTGGCCGCACATGGCCCCACAGCCAGCTGGGCCCCGCACTTGCCTGGCTGGGCAACAGGCTGCAGCCAGCTTCTCCCCCAGTAAGTGATTCTTCCTCCCCTCCCTGGCTCCAGACCCCATCCCTCACCTGCCTCTGCCTTCTAGCAGCAGCAGCAGCAGAGGTGGGGACACTCGATCATAAGGCTGTTTGTTTACAAACAGCTCCTACCCATGTGCTAATCAGAAGGTTGCTACCTTGTAAAGAAGGTTCTTCGAGATGGCTCCCAACATTCTCACAACTGGGTTGTGC
>QEPC01001041.1:7998241-8013719 GCA_003113815.1 Sphenodon punctatus | reverse complement strand
GCTAACCACCCTTTAACCACCCTTGGTGGTTATTTATGCATGTTGCAGGGCTGCATAGGGCACCAATACAGCCCTGCAACATGCATAAATAACCACCAAAGGTGGTTAAAGGGTGGTTAGCGTCATGTCTGTTTTCACCCAGAGTCTGGTTATTGCCAGATTTTATGTTCTGTGCAAAGCTGAGGGCAGTTCTCAAGCTAATTACTACTAAAAGGGAATTAATCTCTTTGTCCAGTCTTTTTTATAAATGCATATTTAATGGCAAGGTAAAATGGAGCAGATTTCACTTCTTACAGTACTGCTTCACATCCATGGCCTAATTCTGCACTTTTATGGTGATTGGGTGACTCTATTAATTTTATTTTTATTTTTTACTTTTATTTTTATTATTTATTTACTTACTTGAGAGCAAGGAGGAAACTGGAACAAAAGAACATTTCTATTGGGTAAGAACATTTTGCTATTTTTTATTGTTCTGCTGAATTGCCAGATGGTAAAAAAAAATGCAGTTTGGTTTTGATTTGATGATGTTCTGCCCCTTTCAAATCTGCATGCTGTACAGATGCAAGCCTTTGCATACTTATTGTTACACTGGCAAGCTATGTAACTAAAGTTAGACTATCCAATGTGACTGTTCAGACAGTGACTTAATTATACAGAAAGCAAAATCAGCCCCCCCTCCCTCCCCGGCGGTGATTAATGAAGAACTAGTAATTTACCAAAATCAAATTTTCCTATCTCAAGCCAAGTAACATTGTTTTTTATGACCATTAGAACCTGGGATCCATGAGTGCAGGCTCTTGCGTCCCATTCATTGCCGTTTACAAAGTAACGTGCATTGACCTGAGTATATCTCGAATGGGAGCTTGAGAGCTTAGACTAAGGACTCAATCCTGTAAAGACTTGCTTACACATATGCAGGGACCTGTGTTCACAGCATTTTCCCCATTGGCAGCAACAGGGAAAACCGCAGTGAACATGAGTCCCTGCACAGAGTACATCCATGATAATGTTCGTCTCTCAATAACACCATGTAAAGCCCCATTCCAGAGGCCCATTCCCTTTTCTCTATTCCACAGTGACACCGTGACTTTCAGACAGGGCAACCACTATGCTGTATGTTGAAGGTATCTACTTTATCTTAACATACATACTAAAATGTAGCATATGGGGGGAGAGGCAGGAACTGTGCTCCAGTGTTCTGAATGGATGAGCTGCCACTGTTCCCACCCTCCAGGTCTGTTCAGATGTGCAAAGTGAATACTTTTAATTTGTTGCCAGGCTGGTTCACACACGCAACCCTTTGCATGAAAGCCAACACGATGCTAGTAACTCAACCAGGACAGCAGACAACAGCAGAGTCCCATCTAATACATTCGCAATGTTAAAGCAAAAGTTTTCAAATGGTAACGGACACCCTTCGGGATTACTACCACCACACACACTCCTTGCTGCTTCCTTTCTCACTCTCCTATTACTTCACCTCTCTCTCCCCCTCGTTTGTTCTGGAACTTTTTTTTCCCCTTGCCACCCCTTCCCCTTGGAGATTCCACCTAGGTCAGTCAGAAAGGAGAAGGATTTGCAATCTGTATTATCTGTGTTTGTTCTCACGCACCCCCAGAATAACTTCTGTGACCACCACCCCCCAATTTGAAAACCAGGACATTTGTGCCCCAGGCAGTTGTATTGCTGATGTTTGCCTAGAGCTGCTTCTCATAAGCATAAAGTGTCTGCAGCATTAGTCCTAGAAGACTCTCCTTTAGGTCAGTGGTTCTCACAAACTGTTTGTGGCTGTGTGTGTACCCTTTTTCATCTTTAGCAAAGAGCCAACTACCCCCAACTAATTTGCATACATTTACACAACCGTGCGATGTGCGGCAGCTGCATCATGCCACGGACACCCAAGGAAAGCTTCACAGACCCGAAGGGGTCCATGGACCCTAGTTAGGAAACCACTGCTTTAGGGGATGGCTATGAAAATGCAAAATTCACTTTTTGGACTAGTTTATATTGTTTGTACTTTTTTCTAAGTGTAGTTTACTTACATAGATGTGCATATTTCTGAATCTGCCTTCTTCAAAAATCTTCATTTATTATGATTCTGTTCATAAATTTAGATTCCTACCAAAACAGAAAACAGCCCACTACCTTTGTTCTTTCAACTCCTCCTTTGTAGACAATGGGAGACTGAGCTATGGCAAACAGCTGTTTTTAGCCATGTGAATGCTGAATCAAAGCAGATGAAATCACTAAGTACATTTTCTTTTTTGAAGTATAGGAGATTTATGCACACAGATACAAAACTGAAGCAGCAAATTTAAAACAGGATAAAATGTTGATAAAGACACACAAGCAGAAACCTGTGTTTACTGTGTTTTTCCCATTACTGACAATGGGATAACGCAGTGAACATGGGTCCCTGCATGGATACAGGTAACAGTGTCAGCTGTATGGCAGGACAGACTTGCTCCAGTGATCATCAAGTACATATATAAAGTAGTCTCACGGTGCTTGTGTTTTGTTTTCCCTTTGCTGATTTAGTGCCTCACTACAATTAACACATGAGCACACTAATTTAGGAAAGTGTCATCCTCACTTTACAGCAGAGGAACTAAGAGTTAGGCCCTGATTCCACATGCATTCTGGTTCTGGCACAGAGCTCCCCTGCTTTAAGCGTGAACATTAAGTATGTGCACAGTCTGTAACTTTACAGACTCAGTTCTAAGTCACTTGGCCAAAGTCACATAAGAAGAGAAGTCTGTGGCAGAGCTGAGAATAAAACCGATGTCTCCTGAGTACTCGTCTTGAGGCCATAAAATTACTTATATGAGTAAAGTTACTCTCATGAGTAAGGGCTTGTCAGATCAGCTGTGTTCCCGCCTTTGAATAGTTCTGTCCCTGAAAGTCTTGTATGAAATAATGTCAGCAATGAATCTTATATTCTACAAGAAAATCACTCTTTCTTCACCCCAGGAGAAAAGTATCTAGTTCAAACAGCAACAGTCAAAATCCATATTGTTCACAGATGTTGACATTCTCCAGGATCAAATTTTCATTACAGAAGTATCTAGTATCTCTTATATTGCAAAAATAACTTCACTAGGAAAAATCAATGCACCACAGCCTTGTTTTAATATACCCAAAACATATTGAACTCCACAAAGCTGCATGAGTTGGGACCCCCTTCTTCTCCCACTTTCCATGCATAGTGCTAACTTCAAAGCTTCCTTTGGACCATTGAAATTCCAACTCTATTAAGTAAGTGGGCAAAACACAAATAGCCAGTCAGATTTGCTGAAATTTAATTAGAAGTAACAGTTGGTTTCGTTTCTGACTGAGGACCTGTTGCAAAAAAGCAAACCTGCCAAATGAGAATCAGAATGAGTCTCAGCTCTCTATGGCTGCTCAGTCAAAATAAAACACAAAGCATGTCACTTTTATCTGCTTTCATGTTTCAAGAAAAGTGTAATTGAGGCAGCCTGGACAAATACCCTTTTATAGGAGCAGATGGTTTGGTTTGGTTTTTTAAAATAAATATAAAGAAATGGGGAGGAACCTCTCTGCAGATTTTTTTTCCCCTCTCCTCTCCATCTCTGAATTCTACTGACTCATAAATTATGCTTCAGATAGCAAAGGAAAGGCACAGAGCATGGTTTTTCATAGACAGGTTGATAACATGCAGCTCCCGTTGCTCTTGGGAGACTGCCGTTTGACTTAAGTCTTTTTTAGCGGAGTCATGAATTATAACTCCGCAGTCATACATTTGTTTGTCTCAATGCACTAGGCAAGGAGGTTCCTGTTTAGAGCTGCTGTCACTGGCAGAGGGAAAGCACAAAGAAGGGGATTTAGAATGACTGACTCCACACTGCTGAGCTGGCGCATGCTTCTGGAACAATGGAGAGCAACGCTAGACCTCCCCGCTATAGAAAAGCTTGCAGTGTGAGCACCTACCCCCCTCCCCCCTGCCTCAGACTGACCACTCTGTGAGCATTAGAGCTACTGAGGAAAGATGAGGGCCCAAAGGTATTTGAGGCACTCAATCGGGGGAAAGAGATCTGCCCAAATTAAGCAAGGGCTGACACAGTGAACGGTAGAAAATTCCTGGCCCAATTTGATGCAAGAAAATCAAACACAGAGAAAATATCACATAGGGACAGGCAAATCATTATGCTTTATTTTAACAGCAGAAAGTGGAAACATGGTATAAATTGAGTGAGGTGGAAAGGGCCTCTGCCAAAGTGCAAAGACAGAGCAAAGTGATAAGAGCCAGAGCTCACACGACTGACCCCTATGACTATTTGACTAAGGGGTGAGGGAAGGAAGGATTTTTAATAGTATCATGATAATATTTGATATTGATTTAAGTAGGATTCCCAATGGAATGACAAATTCTTTCCCACTTAGGTTCCAGTCCTGCTGTTGCTGATTATTGTTGCCTAAACAAGAACTGGCTGGAATGGATGAAATCCTGCACCTGTAAAATTTGATGTGAAAAATTAAATTCCCCAAGGCTAGGACTCTTCCCACCCCCACGATGCCCCGATATCTGTAGGGTTATGTTTTAATTCATGGATAATAGTTTCTCGGAACTCTACTGAACTCTACTGTCTAAGGGTTAGGTACAACTTTTTTTTACTTTTTTTTGGTAGTAATATTTTTATTATGTTTTTCCAAACTTTAACACACCGACACACCAGCATCAGGTTAGGTACAACTTTATGAAGCAACAAAGCTTTCCCTAGCAATCTTAGACTGCGGCCTGTAATCCCAGGACCTGACTGGCTTCCTCACACTCAGGCTATTCCCCGAAGTGACAAAAGTCCATACCTCCCCCCACCCCCAAAAGCATTATGACATCTCATGCTCCATAGGGGTGTGGCCATGATGGAAGGACAGGGGAATGAATGCCTAAGCCCCACCCCTTTTTGATACTACTATTCTTATAGAATGTTGTGACATCACCTCCATGGGAATAGCAACAGAACCATCCTGACATCAGGCTTGGACCCAGAAGACCCCAGATCCAGGTTGGCCTCAATGCAGTCAGGCCTAGGCCCAAATTTTGGCCCAGCAGGGCTCTAGGTTAGCTAGCTGCTGCTTTCCACACATCTTCCTCTCCATATTAAAATATATTTGGGAAACAAGATGAACAGGAATTCACTGGTTAGTAAAGGGCAGAGCAGAGAGAGGGCAGAGTAGCCATACTGGGTCAGGTCAATGGTCCAATAGCCATGTGCCTTGTCTCTGACAATGGGAAGCACCAAAGGTTTCACAGGAAGCTGCTGGAAAATCAACGAGTGATTATCGTTTTTTTAACACAGTAAAGCTATTATTTTTCACAACACCCATAGCAATGTGTTCCACAGGGTAATTGTGCATAGCCTGAAGAAGTACTTCCTTCCTTTTATTTCTTTTAAACCTGCTGCTTATTAATGTCAGGGAGCCAATGTGGTGTGGATAAGGTGCTGACTTGGACCTGGGAAGGCAGGGTTCAACTCCTGGCCTAGCCATGTCACACACCCTCTCGGCCTAGAGAGCCAGTATGGTATAGTGGATAAAGCACTGGACTTGGCAAGCCAGGGTTCAAATTCTGTTCTCACCAGGAACTTACTGGGTGGCCTTGGGCAAGTCACAACCTCTAAGTCTCAGTTCACCATCTTTAAAATGGGAATGTGTGTCTGTCCCTGTGTTCCCCTCACCCTTGTTCAGCTTAGACTGAAAGCCTGCTGGGCTTCTCACAAGGTGAGAAAAGGGGCATGTTCAGACTGGCTTGAGTGCTGAACACAGACCCATCCAGAAAGGGTGAACACTGACAGCACCCACCCTCAGAGCTTTTGCTTACAACATGGTTTGAGACCAGAAAGGAATTTGTACAGGAACTCCATCCATTGGCCAAAGTGGTTCCTAATTTTCACCTTCCCCACAGTGTTAATTTATATTTTGCTTCATCAAGGCCTTTATGGCCCTTGTAGTTATTGTGTTATAATTTGTTATGCTTTTGTGGGGGTCCACTAATTTGAGCTATACTTCCTTATAATGTGTTATGTTCAATGTGGAGACATCTCCCTAGGAGATATGGGGTCAGGACCTAGTGTAGAAACAGGGTGCGGCAAGGACTGGGTTATTTATTTATTTATTTAGATTTATTTATTTTTTAATCCCACCCAGGGTGGCTACAATTCTTTAATTTATTAACTGTAACATTAAAAATTTAACTAATTAACTCAACTTTTAATCCTCATGTCCTGAGAAGGGTTGTGTGCACCAAGAGGGCATATGTAGCCCCGGGCCTTCTGTACCTCATCCTTGCTCTGATTCCATGGGGGACATGATCGTCTTCCCTCATCCATAATGTGTGTCATGGGACGGCGGGGGAAGACATAGTTATCTGTTTTAAGTGCGGCTACCAGAGGTGCCTCAGGATCTGTTACTTTTAACATTACAGTTGATAGTGTAAGACTTGTTCAGTTACTAGACCCTACTGGACCAAAATTGCCTTTGGCTATTTACCCACCCAGATTCGTATTAATTCAAATAAAGAGTGTGGCTGTTAAAACTCAGCTATTTGTGTCCTTGTCTTATTCTGGGATACGTTGACAATCCACCATATGCTGATGTCATCTGGGGAACACGGCTACTTTTACAGACATTTACAGCTGCATGTTTTCTCAGCTATCCAATTGTCTCCCATAATCCATGCCCACCAGCTGTTGGCTGGAAGCTGTCCCTTGATCCAAGGGATCCTTATGGTATCTCAGGTGACCACAGACTAGAAGTGGGGCAGTAGGCTTATCTACATGACTCCCCACCC
Source organism: Sphenodon punctatus (assembly GCA_003113815.1). Lineage (NCBI taxonomy): Eukaryota > Metazoa > Chordata > Lepidosauria > Sphenodontia > Sphenodontidae > Sphenodon > Sphenodon punctatus. Next base: position 8,006,908 of record QEPC01001041.1, on the reverse strand, counting down.
AGCTATTGACCAGTCTCTAACCTTTCGTTCTTAGGGAAGGTTATTGAACAGGTGGTGGCTCAGCAGCTTAAGGTGCATTTGGACGGCATCAGTTTTCTGGATCCCTCGCAGTCTGGCTTCCACCCAGGCTATGGCACTGAGAGTGCACTGATGGCCTTGGTCAACGACCTCCATCGCAAGTTAGATCAGGGTCGGTCTACTCTGCTGATTTTGTTAGATCTGTCGGCTGCTTTTGATACCGTTGACCATGAGATGCTGGTGACGCACTTGCAGGACCATGCTGGGATAGGCGGCATCATTCTTAAATGGTTCCACTCTTTCCTGGCTAGAAGAACTCAGTGAGTGGTGCTGGGGGACTATTCTTTGTCTCCGTGGGTCCACACGTATGGAGATCTGCAAGGTTCCATTCTGTCACCTGTCCCCCCCCTCCTCCTGTTCAATGTGTATATGCAGGGACTGGATGAGGGCGAGCCACCTGAAGTTGAATCTGGACAAGACGGAGGTGATACTGGTGGGTGGGGTGGGGGACAGGTGTGGGAGAGGCCACCATCATTTATTTATTTATTTAGTCACATTAGCTGCCCCCTCATGCCTACGGCATCTCAGGGCAGCTTACAACAAATAAAAACAATATCATAAAAATTATCCAATTTTAAAACAACCCCATCCATCACTTTAACACCTTAAAATCCAGCAGCCCCCCACCCCCACACCGCCCTCCCATCCGAAGGCCTGGGCGAACAGCCAGGTCTTGCAGGCTCGGCGGAACGCCAACAGACCCAGGGCCAGGTGAGCTTCCTCCGGGAGGGAATTCCAAAGTCGCAGCCCGGACACCGAGAACACCCTTTCCATTGTGGCCCCCGCTTAACCCGGGGGACCTCCAGGAAGGCACCCCCGGTAGACCGCAGGGATCGCTCTGAGACACGGAGGGCGAGGCAGTTCCCGAGGTATGAGGGACTCAGACTGTGTAGGGCTTTACAGATCAAAACTAACACCTTGAATCTGGCCTGGTACGCTATGGGCAGCCAGTACAAAGCCCAGAACACAGGTGTTATGTGCTCCCACCGACCCGTTCCTGTAAAGAGATGGACCACTGCATTCTGCACTAGCTGCAGCCTCCGGACCAGAAACAGGGGAAGCCCCATGTAGAGCGTGTTGCAGTAGTCTAGCCTCGAGGTGATGAAGGCATGGGTGAGAGTGGCCAGGTCAGGCCTGGAAATGTATGGACAGAGCCTCCGTACCAGATACAGTTGGTGAAAGGCGACTTTAGCCACCGCCTCCACCTGCCGGTCTAGACGGAGGTCCGAATCCAACACCACGCCCAGACTCCGAACCTGCTGGGCTACAGGAGGGCAGACACCTCCCCACCGGAGGAGCCAGCACCCCCCTCGTCCTCCCCACCACCATTACCTCTGTCTTATTGGGATAAAGTTTCAGTCTGCTCTGCCGCATCCAATCCACCACGGCCTCCAAACATTGGGAAAGTATCGAGACAGCAGGACCTGGGTCGGCTGAAAACAAGAGATACAGCTGAGTATCAGCAGCATATTGGTGACATTGCACCCCGAACCCTCTCACGATCTCCCCCAAGGGCTGCATATACACATTAAATAGTAACGGAGACAGGATCGAATCCTGCAGAACGCAAGGTCAAGGTCCGGGGGCTTGATGTTTCAGCCCCCAGCACCACCCGCTGGCTTCTCCCCAAGAGGAATGAGCGGAACCACCCAAGGACAGTCCTGTCCAGACCCCCCAGGTCATGCAGCCGTCTCAGCAGCAGCCCATGGTCCACGGTATCAAAAGCGGCAGAGAGATCTAGCAGGATCAGAAATGTTGAACATTCTGCATCCATCTCCCGGCAGAGATCGTCCACCAAGGCCACCAACGCGGTCTCAGTACCATAGCCAGGGGAGAACCCAGACTGAAAAGGGTCAAGGAAACCGATACTATCCAAATGCGCCTGGAGCTGCAGTGCCACTACCCGTTCAATAACCTTCCCTAAAAAGGGAAGATTAGAGATGGAGCAGTAGCTGGCGAGTGTGTCCACATCCAAGGATGGCTTCTTCAGCAGGGGGTGCACCACAGCCTCCTTGAGACTGGGCGATAACCTCCCCTGCTGGAGGGCAGTGTTGACCACCCTCGCCAGCACCGTCCCCAACGTCTCCCTGGAGACTTTCACCAACCAGGACAGGCACGGATCTAATTCACAACTAGGGGCTCTGACAGACCCCAGGACATCCACTGCATTGGCTGACATCACTTCCCGAAACTCCTCCCAGAAAGATCAACCAGATGGTGCCTCCATAACCTCATACTCCTCACCTACTGCTTCCAACCTGGTATCAAAGTTACTCCGGATCTGAGCAATCTTGTCTGCAAAGTAGATTGATGAGGTCTGCCCATTTTTGGTCCCTCGGGTTCAGAGTCCGGGGGTACTCCTTGATTCACAGCTCCGCCTGGATGCTCAGGAGGCAGCTGTGGCAAGGAGTGCTTTTCACCAGTTACATCTTGTGCGACGGCTTTGGCTGTATATCTCAGGCTCTGACCTTACCACCATCATCCATGCCATCATCACCTTGAGACTGAACTACTGCAATGCACTCTACATGGGGCTACCCTTGGTGACGGTCCAGAGATTGCAGCTGGTGCAGAATGCAGCAGCCCGTCTCGTTACGGGGACAGGTTGCCATGAACATATTACACCAGTGCTCCGTTTGTTGCACTGGCTGTCCATAGTCTTCTGGGCTCAGTTCAAGGTGTTGGTATTGACCTTTAAAGCCCTAAACGGCTTGGGCCCTACTTATCTGCGGGACCACCTCCCCTCCCCTGGGTCCTGGATTGGCCCCTGCGATTATCAGCGGGTGCTCCTCTTTAAATTCCCTGTGTCCGTCAGATGGGAACAATGGAGAGAGTGTTCTCAATGGCCACTCTAAGGCTGTGGAACTCTCTCCCAGCAGAGGCCGTCTGTCCCCGGATCTTTCCTCCTTCCAAAGACAGTGTCAGACCTGGTTGTTTCCCTGGGCATTTGGTGAGGGAGAAGAGTAGATGGGTGTGGGTAGGGCAATAGGGAAACTTATTTTTTTTACAGGATACCTATTTATTGTTCTATGAGTGGTGTTTTTTAATATTATATTGTGTTTCATTGTATTTTATATATTTTATGAAAATTATAAGCAGTCCCAAGCCACCGTCAGGCGGGAGGGGATGGGATATAAACTTTGTATAAATAAAAAAATAATAATGTACAAATGGCTATCTACAATGATGCTTCTAGGATCACCGTCTGTGTTAAGTGCACAGCAAAAAAACATGTTTGCACAAGAAGATAGTCACTAGAGCTGCTGTGGGAGGGAACTGACTGGGAACACATGGGGCTGCCCCACTTGCCCTCCAACCTGCAGCTTCTAATTTAGCTTATTGCCATTGGCTAGGTTCTCTTCCCCGGGTGAGAGATGGAGGAGTGGGTGGTTTGAGGTGGGAAGTTCTGTGAGTTAGCCATGACCTAGAGGGCAGGGCTTGGCCTGTAGAGTTGGGGCTCCTCTGGGTGAGAGACAGAGGAGGGGAAGCGTGTGGAATGGGTGTGGTTGGTTTGGCACAAGGAGGGGTGGGATTTTGTTTTATGTGTATTGTGTTTTTTTTAACTGTTGCAAGCCACCCTGGGCCATTTTGGGGGCAGGGTGGGATATAAGTCTCAAATAACAATGGATTAATGTTTCACACCCAAACAAATGGCTCAGTTTGGATACAACTTTAATCCATTTTGAAGGTCCAATATAAATTGTCTTTTTCTCATCTGAAGTTTTCTGGATTGATCTCATTTCTGAGAAGTCTAAAACTTTCTGTTTTGGTGTCTAGTATAAATGTAGCTCGCCTCTTACCATTTCACTTATTATTTTAAACTGATTTAGTATTGGCACATTTTGCTCAAGGCTTTAAACAGTAGTTATAAGGCCTATTTTGTATCTCCATTCGGGTGTCTGTATGTCCATTTCTGTGAATTCTTGAAGAATTCTTGGGAGAGAATATTCATGACATAACTCTGCTTTTGAGTAGGTTTATTAACATACCCTTCCAGCTCCCGCTCCCGCTGTGCCTGCAGGTTGTGGCCTATATTAACATTGAAATCTTCCATACCACCATGTGTTGTCATCTCTCTGTCCTGTAGTTTGCTAGAATCTTCCTGTATCTTTTCTACTTGTTCATCTGACTCATTGTGAATGTCACCATGAGTCACTCACATTACATTTGCATTATTTGTACTGTGTATCTTTTAGGAAGTTTTATGACAACTTGTGCTGTTCTAGGTGATATACTATGCTATCTCTTTTTATAGTTAATTTTTGTTTGTAAGAAATCCAATTCTTTCCATACTGTTGTCTTAATTTCCTCAGTGATAAAAGTGTCTGCTTCTCTGCTTAAAGCCGTTCTGCCTTTCCTTTTCATTTCACTCAGCCTGCACTGTCCTGCTTTATTTTTGTTACTCCTACTTCAAAAGCTTGTAGACAGCCTCTTTCTGTGAGCAATCCAGAACTGCATATAGCCGCCATGGGCAATTTCTTTAGTCAAGTTGATTGATTTAACCCAGGGGTTCTTTGTACCTTCTGTCCTGTCACGATTGGCCTAACTGCGGCCGAAGCTGGGAGTTTCAGAGCTTCAGGGAAGTGAGAGTTGTCAGTTCTGGTGTTTGTGTCTTTGACCTATTCAGTGTACTCACCGTGCCAGCCAGGCAGGTTGGGGAGTGGCTACCCTTGTTTCCTTCCCTTTCACTTGTCAAATTTGAGCAACCCACTCAGGAGCCTGTGATTCCACCTGTTTAAATCTCAGGAACACAGGAACAACATGGTAGCAGCTCTTAGGATTATAATAGAGATGACAGGGGCCTGCTATGGCCTGCCATGGCCTGCCTGGGTCAGAGACTTACTGTCACTTCTATTTCCAGCCCGCCAGATGTAGGCCACTGCTAACCCAGCCCAGGTAGGCGGCTGGCCCAGATGTGGTCCCCTGGGCCAAGGGCTGCCCAGGCAGGCCATAGTGGGCCAGTGCATTTGTTTGCACTATCATCCACCACCAGAAATTGGGAGCTGCCATGGCCTGCAGCCATGGCAGCCCTTGATTACCCGCCATGGCTACTCATCACGGCAGGGGGCCGGGCACTGGAGACGTGTTGGGGACAGGGCTGCCTATCCCCCTCATCTTCCAGTCATCTCCTTTGTGATATGAAAGGTCCTATTCTTTTGAGCTTTCTCCTTCTGTGGAAACGACTCACACCCATGATCATTTTTCTCTGTACCTTTTTCCCCATTCAGCTGATCCTTTTTGAGAGAGAGCGACCAGAACTCCACACAACATTCAAGGCATTATGTATAATAGAGTGGCATTATGATATGTTCTAATAACTCCTGTTGTTCCTCTTCCATCTGAGGACTTTAACACATTTTAAAGTCCTCCAGTAATTTCTTCTAACTCTATCTCCCTTCGGGAGAAAGACAGTGCTAGTAGCGTGGCTGGCTGATGAAGTTTTGGAAAAGCTACTAAACTGAATCTGAGTTTAATTTGGAGAGGGGACCAGGGGGAGAACATTTTGAAAACCGATGGGTCCAGGGAGCACAAGAGTGAGAGTCTTTCCCCCAGCCCAAACCCCTGTAGTCTCCCCTATGATGAAGAGAGTTGGTCATGGATTTGTGTTTTGTTTATGCTGACTGGTTTAGATTCCCATGCACCACACTCCAGTCATATTTTTAACCATCATGGTCATGCCATGTGTCCCTGTGTTAGAAAGTAATGACGTATAAGCTGCATTCTCCATGTGCAAATAAGTTAACAAGAAGGTTAGAAAGGTTCACAGTGAGGAACAGAACCCAATATGCCACCACAGCAGAGTCAAAGCACAGCTACTCAGCCACGCTGATAACTTTACTACAACAAACTGTGTAACTTTCTGGAAAAGTATGTGTCAGCTCCCTCACTAGTTGCAGAGTGACTGACAATCACTTTTGTAATTCAAATGGTAACGTTTAGAACCAGGGCTTTGAAGCATGAGTTTCAAATACGGTTCATACAGGGGAAAGTTGAATTTATGTACACATGATTAATTTTGTTTGTTGAGTTTTCTTTTTTCTTTTTTTAAAAATGTTTTATTTAGTTCACACAATGAGAAAACAGCCTGTAACACAACCCTGAACCTTCGAGGGAAGGGCAGGATGAAAATAGAATAAATAAATTAAAAAATAATAATAATGCGTAATTTTTAAATGATTGTTATCTCTACATTATGGCAGAACGTGCCAAATGCGAGCGCTTGGGATTTTGGTGAACTTTTACTGTAGTGCCATAGCAATCTAATTTATGTATTTTTTAGTTTTTGCATATTGAGCAGTGAATTATAGAAAACAGATGTAAAAAATTAGAGAGGTTTTCCTTAGTTACACTGCCATATAATAAAACCGTGTGACTATTTTTTTATTTCTCATGCTAAATTAAGCTTCTTCATTAATACCATGCAAAAAGACAGGGCCAGTTTTACTCATTTTGCCAACATAGGCAACACAGAGGTTGAGGCTTGCAGCCAGCTAATCTATGAATGCCTGTAGGAACATACAGGCAAAAATGCGGACTAATGTATACCCATGTGTCCATGTTGTCCCAACAATTGTGCCCAGCCTCCTCATATCCAGCCACTCCATTCCTTCCCGCTGCAAAGTTGTGGTCCCAGCATTTCCAGCCCTGCAGCCCTTGTAGGGGAGGGAGTACTGGGTCTTCCTCTCTCTACAGCTCATCAGTAGGGAATCAGCAGTGGCCTTTTCCTCTCCATCTCACAGTGCAAGCCCTGAGCTGGCTGGGGAAGGAAGATGCTCTCCTGGGTCTGTGCTGAACAGCTGATCAGCATGGAACCAGAAACATTCCTGCAGTACAACCCTTGCTTCATGTTGCTGCTCAATTAGGCTGTTAACAACAAGACAATAGCCCACACACTAGGTGGGTGTCCACCTGCTCATTTATTAGGTTTCGCCCTCACCAGCCATGTGGTCTCCACCCACCAGAGCCGCAGCCCCCACTCACGTCAGGGTCCAGGAGTATGCAGAGCCTGCCATGTGGGAAAATGCAGGCTAATGTCTACCCAGGTGTCCGTGTCCCATCAATTAGGTTGCATGCAGCCGCCTCATGTCCAGGTCCGCCAGCACCATAGAGTCACGGGTGAAAAAGCCTAGAACACACCAAGGAGCTATCACTTCCAACCCCGCCTCTCGCTCTCACTGGTGCACATGTAACATCCACCTTGAAAGCCCAGCCCAGCATTTTCAAACATGCAATATTTGATATAATGGCTAAGTGTGCAATACTTAAACCGGGAGGTGCGGGGGGGGCCCTGGTTCTAGTCTCACCTTGGCCACAAACTCAGTGGGTGGCTTCGGGCCAGTCACATTATTCTCTCAGCCTAGTTTACCTCACAGGAGTGTTGTGAGAATTAAAATTTTATTTATTTATTTCGCTATTTTTCTACCCCGCACCCTCCTGTTCACAGGAGTTGTTAGTTCTATGTAAAGCGCTCTGAGTGCCATGACATGGGTGTGCTATATAAAAATAAAGATTATTATTATTCTCCCAGCTCATCCTGGTTGGCAGTACATGCCTGATGCTTGCTCTCTCCCAGCCATTGCCCTAATAACCACTTGCAATGGATTACCATCACTGGGGCCATGGTTCCAACCAACAGCCAGGCAACAACCAGCACCACTACAACCACAGCTGGATCCTAGGCACGCCTCCTCCCACTCCCGCCAATCGTTCCCTCATGCTTTCTGCTAACACACCACCACAGCCAGATCCACAGGAGAAGGATCGGGAAAACATCCCCCTGCCTGTACTGCCACCCAAATGATCACACCAAGCTGCCTTCTCAAGGAGCTGTCGCAAAAAGAAATAGTTTAATTTTTTTAAATAAAGATTTTTTTTTCGTAGATGCATTCCGTGCTTTTTTTTGGATGTTTGGGTGGGGCCATGGATAATGGTGGTATAGCACAGTGATACATCACTTTAGGGCTGGGGGTTGCAAGGGAAGGGGGGGGTGCAGGTGCACCTAAAACAGGGGAGGGGGAGGCCACTGTCCATGCACTTGAGGACGTGGAGTGGGGGAGCTTGGGGAAGGGCCATAGTACCCCAAAAGGGAAAAGCCTCCACCTGGGTGCAAAGGGAATGTCTGTAGAAAAGCCACAGGCAAAGGCTGGGTGTTGGCCATTTGCAGAGCAGACACCTGCGCCTCTGCTTTTCCTACTGCCATTCCCATATGCAGCTAGCCTGTGAATGCCAATAAGAAATGCAGAGGTTGAAACTTGCAGCCAGCTAATCTAGGAATGTCTATCAGGAACGCACATGGAAAAGCCACTGGCTGGGTGCTAAGGTGGAGCAGATAGGTCAGAGGAAAATGCAGTGATAGACAGGGGCGGCTGGTGGGTTTTGATGTTGGAGGGGCACTGGGGCAGTAAGACCGGGCCGGTCTAGGGGCGGCACCAGAGGGACAATAGGCAGAGCCAGGGGGACAGTAGGCCAGTGACATGGCATAACCCAGCAGCAAGGAGTTCCCAGGGTTAACATTGGATGGAAGAAAACACAGTCTACATGCACATCAAGCTTAAAATAAATAATTTATAAACCCAAAACACAGGGACC
>QEPC01001041.1:7971710-7997630 GCA_003113815.1 Sphenodon punctatus | reverse complement strand
GTCTCACACACCCTCCCCCCTTCCACCTCAGGCCCCTAGCCTCTGCTCCCTGAGTCCCCCCCCCCAACCGCTTAACCTCCTTCCCCAGTGTCTCCCAGTCTGGGGGCCTGGGATCATGGAAGGGGGGAGAGGGGGTGCGAGACTAGCCTCTGCTCCCCGAGTCCCCCCCCCATGCACGCGTTTACTTACCATTCGTTGTCGCGGGGGTCCCTCCCAAGGACTGGCTGCTGGGCTGGCACCGCAGGCAGCTCAGAGGCGCTCAGTGGGGAGATGGCTGCGGAGCACATGCTCAACTCAGTTCAAGCATGCGCCTGCAGAACCTCCCGCCGCCGAGTGCCTCCACTGAACGCCCAACTGAGACTTTGCACTGAGCCCATAGGGCTCAATGCAAAGCTGCCGCAAGGGAAAGTTCATTTCCCTAGCAGCGCGCTTGGTCTGAATGCTGAGCTGCCCAGCAGAGAGAGAGAGCGCTCAGTCAGAGCGTTGTGCCCTGCCCCCGCTCTCCCCCATCCCCGGTGCCATGAGTGCTACTGTCAGTGGCACCGAGGACGGGGGAGAGCGGGGGCAGGGCACTGCCCCAGGCATCCTCAGCCTAGGGCCGCCGCTGGTGATAGACAAGAAAATTTGTTAAAGCCTTTATTGATACTACAAAAAAATAATTTTAAATCGTTCATGTCCCAGTGTGATAGCCCAGAATAAAGAAACAGCTGCGGTGACTTCTTCCTCCCATGGTTCACGGTGGCTGAGAGTCATGGCAGGAGGCAGGATACTTAGAAGGGGATGGTTGGTGGGGAGAACACCTGCCCGTTTATTAGCCTAGTCAAGCTACACCTGGACGCACAACAACTACACGCAGGGGGCTGCCCATTTATTAGGCTTTACACTCTAAACGGAAGTGGGGCTGAATGGACCAAACCCTGACTTCAGCAGGCTAAACATGTGCAAATTTTCCACCCTAAACTTCCATCCATGTTGCCTAGGCTCATGCTAAAGCCAAAAGACTACAAAAGGCCCACAGAGTTGCAGATGAGATTGACTTATGTGTAGTTTGTTCCCCAAAAAGGCAGCGTGCGGAGTTCTGATTTCATAAAGAATTTCAATGATCAGAAGAGATTTTGCTAAAAGGTAGGTACAGGTGCAATGGACTGGATTTTCTGCATCGCCAAGGAAAGGAGGCAAGGGTGAGTCTGCATGATTACACTATACATGAGTATAGCTCAAATGATGAAAACCCTCTGAAAAAGAAAGAGGTTTATTTGGGGAGTTTATGCAGATTTCTAAATATAAGGCTGAGGGACGTATTTCTCTCTTTCATGTTCATCTCTTGTTTAATCCTTGTTCTCTTATCTCTATTCCTGGTGATCAAACCATCTGTCATTTGTAATCCAGACAGAGTTACTAACATGAGAAACTTCAAGCCATCACAACTGTAACTGATTCCAATTATACAGCTCTTCCTTTGATCTCTTTCAGTGAAAGTAATGATGTCCCAGAAGCCAGTGCTCCACTGTCTCCCAAGGGAGCTGTGCAGATAAAATATATTCATGTTTGTGTGGTGCTGGGAGGCCCTATAAGTAGTTAAATGCCTCCTAATCAGATGGAATATTTAGAGATCATCACATAGTGTCCTACCTAACCCCACTAAAAACAAAAACAACCCCCCCTCACACACACACACATTCTCAACATCTATTTAGTCCAGTAACCTTTAGCCCAGTGATTTCAAACCTTTTTCATTTGTGTGAACCATTTTGAAACCTAAGGCACAACCTCCAACCACTGAAGTCAGTGCAAAACCCCCATTGACTTTAATGGTGGAGGATCATCCTGTTAAATATAATCCCATGACTCCATATAGCAATAAATCCATGCAAATTATATTGGTTGGGCTAATGACCCTATCCACATACTGCAGGACTCCACTTGGGGACCAGATCCATAGTCTGTGACCCTCTGCTTTATGATGTATGGCATTACTTCCTAGAGTTCAGAATGTCCTACCTGCTGATTGGTGGGCAGCAGGAGCACTGCACCTCACACTGCAAGTCCCAGGTTACGGCTTGCACTGTAGGAAAAAGGGGAGGCTGCAAAATAGATAGGTCTGGCCCTGAGTGCGCACTCTGTGCGTAGAGAACATAACACATTTACATAAACACATAAATCAAGCCTAATAAACCCTGTCCATGCAGAAATGAGACCTTCTCCTCTTACTTCCTTCTCCTCCTCCGCTGGGTAGCTCTCCTGCTGGCCGATAGGAGGCAGATGATCTTGTTTTTCTTTTGCGCATGCGCTAGGAGCTACCCGGTTCTCCAGTCTGTTCATCTGCCTCCCGGCCGGTAGGACGCTTCCAGCGCAGCTCCCTGAAGAACAAAACAGCTACGCTTCAACTACAACAACCTCCATTGGCAGTTCAGGACTCTTTCTTTCGGCCTATCATCCGCTCCCCGGACCTTCACCAAAGTTCTAATACCTCTGATGGCGAACCTCAGGATGGAGGGCATTCATGTCCACCCCTATCTAGACGATCTTCTGATCCGGGCCCACTCCCCAGAGAAAACCATAATAGACCTCAACAGGACGATCTCATATCTAGAACAGCACGGGTTCATGATCAACAGGGAAAAAAGTCACCTCACCCCAACGAGGAGATTGGAGCACCTGGGCACCATCATAGATACGAGCTACGATCTCGTGTTCGTTCCTCAGGACAGGTCAAATCGAATCCAGAGGCTGGTACGGGCCCTCAGAGCCTCATCACGAATGCGGCTCAAGTCACTAGCATCCCTCCTCGGACTGATGGTATCGTGCACGGCCCAGATGACGTGGGGCAGATTCCACCTACGTCCCTTGCAGACGCTGCTAAAACCTTTTCAGCGAGAGCTTACAGGCGGACGCAATCCTTGGGTGCCCCTTCCGGTCCACCTAAAACACTCCATGTCCTGGTGGTTAGGTCCAGAGCAGTTTCAAAAGGGGGTTCCTCTCACAGAACCCATACGACACGTGATCACAACGGACGCCAGTCAAGCGGGCTGGGGAGCCCACACGTCGACCCTATCGATACAAGGGAAATGGTCGCAGGAGGACTCGCAACAGCAGATCAACTACCTGGAGCTGAAAGCCATCCGACTGGCACTTCAACAACTTTTCCCCGACGGGACCAGCTACCATCTTCTGGTCTACACCGACAACGTCACAGCAAAAGCCTACGTGAACCATCAGGGAGGCTCCCGGTCGCGCCAGCTACAACAGGAGGCAACCCGCCTCTTCAGATGGGCACAACACCACATTCCGTCCCTCAAGGCTCTCCACATCAGGGGACAGGACAACACGACAGCAGACTGGCTCAGCCGTCAAGCCTTACTCCCCCACGAATGGATGCTCAACCAGACAGTCTTCCGGGACATTGTGGATTGGTTCGGTCTCCCCATCATAGACCTGTTTGCAACCAAGACCAACTCCCAGCTGCCCCGCTTCATGACACGGGAAAGGTGCGTAGAAGCGGAGGCAACCGACGCCCTCAACCAGCCCTGGCCCGAGGGTCTACTATATGCGTTTCCACCGTTCCCGTTGCTGGCACGAACCATCGCCAAAGCCCGCAGGGAACGGGCTCTTCTGTTGCTGATCTCCCCCTGGTGGCCCAGGAGACCCTGGTTCTCGGAACTGATACACCTCAGCCAGGGCCAATTCAGAAGACTCCCGCTGAGAGTAGACCTCCTGCAACAAGGCCCGATCCTCTGCCCGGACATCCGGACATATCAGCTGACAGTCTGGCGATTGAACGCTCAGCACTAAAGAAACGTGGATATACAGATCCGGTTCTCGACACTCTCCAGAGCTCTCGGAGACCGGCCACCAAGAGGGCCTACCAAAATACTTGGAGGGTCTTCGCCTCCTGGTCAAAACAGAGAGGACTTGATCCCAGACAGGCACACGTTCCCCAAGTCTTGGATTTTCTTCAGCAGGGCTTAGATAAGGGTCTTAGAGCTAACACTTTAGCCAGGCAGGCAGCGGCCCTAGACTCGGTCCTCAGAGCGGCAACTAATAGGACCATCTCTACTCACCCTCATGTTAAAAGATTCATTCGGGCGGCCAGACTCCTTTCTCCCCCGGTAGTTCATAGGGTACCATCTTGGAATCTAAACCTGGTCTTAGAGGCGCTAACAAAACCACCATTTGAACCCCTCAAACACGTTTCCCTATTCTTTTTGACTATCAAAACGGTGTTCCTGGTGGCAGTGACCTCAGCTCGACGAGTCTCTGAGCTGAGCGCACTCTCCATGGAAGACAATTTCTGTATCTTCCGCACGGACTCTGTTACCCTTCGTTTGGACCCAGCCTTTATCCCTAAGGTAAACTCCTATTTCCACAGGGCACAAGAGCTGGTGCTCCCTTCCTTCTGCCCCAAGCCAGTCCACCCTAAAGAAAGGGCTTGGCACAAACTAGACGTTCGGCGGGCTCTAAAAATTTATTTAGCCAGGACTAGGGCCCTCCGCAAATCCACGTCCCTCTTTGTAAACATCCGCCCGGGTCTTCAGGGCCTTAAGGCTTCCAAGACCTTGTTATCCAAATGGGTAAAACAGGCCATCATTGAGGCATACAAAGCAGGCGGGAGGATTCCCCCTTTGCAGATTTGGGCTCATTCCGTCCGTAGTGCTGCCACCTCATATGCTTTTAAGGCACAAGCCTCATATGAGGAGATTTGCAGGGCAGCAACATGGGCATCCCTGCACACCTTCGTTCGACACTACAAGATAAACACCTTCCAATCAGCGGAAGCAGCTTTCGGCAGGCGGGTATTGCAGGCGGTACTGGATTCTTCCAGTGCTGTCGGCTCCCACCCGTAAGAGAGGGGTCTGCTTGGATATATCCCAGCGGAGGAGGAGAAGGAGGTAAGAGGAGAAAGGAGAATTGGTTACCTACCTTTGGTGAATTCCTTTCTCTCTTACTCTCCTTCTCCTCCTCCGACCCTCCCTGCCAGACAGCATACAGTTCTTCTTGTACCAGCCTGCTACTTGTTCATCCTCTTTCGTTCATCTGAGTTAGGCCCCGTTGGGCCCGAGTTCACCTTTTTTCTGTTTCCAGAGTTGGTGTTACTGTTGCTATTGAGGATACTTTTCTAGGGGCACTCGGCTTGATTACTGACTGGAGAACCGGGTAGCTCCAGCGCATGCGCAAAAGAAAAACAAGATCATCTGCCTCCTATCGGCCAGCAGGAGAGCTACCCAGCGGAGGAGGAGAAGGAGAGTAAGAGAGAAAGGAATTCACCAAAGGTAGGTAACCAATTCTCCTATATCTCTGGTCAGGCACTTGAGGTCTCATTAATATACAGTATAAAAGTGGCTAATAATAGCCATAGAAAGGTTAGGGATATTTCAGTGCAATTATATCAATATTTTGGTATTTCGGTTACTTTATTTTGGCACTATTAGTGCTACTGCACTTGTACAACAACAAAAGCAGTGACCAAAAGAACTGAATAACCAAACCAAAAGTAAACAATATAAGCAAAGTAATCGAGAGGGAATACCTAGCTGGGGTTTGGAATCAGCATTGTTTCCCTCAGTGGATACTAAGGTGAAAGAGGCAGTTTCCCCGCTGCTCTCTGATTTGGCTCCTAGCGTGTGTGTGTACGAGGAGTTCATTGATTGAAAGGGCTGCTCATGACCAACTGAGCACCAACAGCTAGTGTGTCATGTGACTAGCCATTTTCAGCTGAGTTGTCTGTGGGATGGGGAATTTTTCATACCGTTGCATCTGAGGGTGTTTTCAGACATGACACTAACCCCAGTTAAACCACACTTGAACATTTCTTATACATGTTGCAGGGCTGTATTGGTGCCCTATACAGCCCTGCAACATGCATAAGAAATGTTTAAGTGTGGTTAAACTGGGGTTAGCGTCATGTCTGAAAACACCCTGAGTTTTCATTACTGCTGTTGTGTTTAATACAATGATTGTTTGTAGCATGTGTGTGTGAGTCTCCAACAGCCAGATAATTCAAGTCACCTGGTCCTTCTAACTTGTCCATGCATTTCAACACCTTACAGAGCTATTGAGGGTGGAGGTTATCATTTTAGAGGAGACTAAAGCCCTTTTCACACAGGCCATGGTGGGCGGGGGGACAGGCGCGCCCGTTCCCACAGGCACATACCCGTCTCCACGCACAGCGCAACCGCCATTGACACCGATTGCTCCATGCGTGGGTGATGGGTGGAGGGAGGTGGGTGGAGCGTGAGCGCGTGCACACACACACGCTGCCGCCGGCATTCCCTCAGGCACACCACCACCACTGGCAGCAGCCCATGGTGTTCCTATGGATGCCCCCACATGCACATGGGGGTGGGGAGGCACCCATTTGAAAAGGGCCTAAAGTATAGGGATAAGAAGTGGGATCAAAACAATAACTGAAGCCAATCTAACCCATTAGGCCCAGGTGTTGCTGGAGTAAGGGTATTACACCTGCTACCTTCAAAGAGTACACTTAGCTGGTTCCTGTTACAGAGATATAGGCTTGCATGGCACTTCGCAAGCAAATAAATGGACTCTTACCCTGAAGTTTTTGCAGTGTGAGATTTGTTCAAGAAGTTGCATTCACAGCTGGTAATCAGATGCTCAGAGATCCCTTTTTGCAAACTACAAGCAGCCTTACAGAATCAGTATGGTGGACAAACTCAAAATAATAATTAAAAAATAAACAAGCCAGTAGCACTGTTATCCTCTAATTGTAGATTTTTTTCTCTTTATTTCATAGTTTCTACGTGACGCACTAGGCCAATTGGAGCTGTGGTTTAGGGACAGGGTTTGGGTGCAGAGTGGGAGATCTACGTTTGAGACCTAGAGCTGCCGATTGGTCTTGGGCAAGTCATTCAGTCTGCTCAGGTTTAGGTGGTAGTAGTTTGGTGCCTGTGTAGCACACATATTAGGTGCCATGATAGGGTCACCATCATTTGTTGTTGTTGTTGTTAGATGGTACGGAAAACAATGTGATAGGTTTGCCCCAGCTTGCTTCCTGCACAGGAGTCTCTACCTCAGTTTCGCCTGATTTACACTCTAAACTCAAGAGTTCTTCAGGTAACACATTTATTGACTAGTTTAGAAGTTCTTTTCTCACCTGCTCTCTACCAGGTTGCATCCAGGGTTCCTCCTGGCTGTGTACTCAATCCTTAAAAGTATAAACTGCAAACACATACCTAGAACTCTACATAAATCCATTCCTTGCGCTAGGGGTTGTCTCTCTCAAGCCAAGTACCCCTACCTAGAGTTAACTTTTCCTTTCAGGCTTCACTGGTGATCCTCTCAGCTTGTCGCCCAACCTTAAATACTTGGGCTTCTGGTCACCTGATCAGCCGCTCCAATCAACCACACGCCCTACTTAGCCTTTGCAGCCCCATTTAGGCTGCTCAAGCCCTTTGAGCTTCAAGGAACCAGACAATCAGGGCCAGAGGCCTCTTAGGGCAGGTGCAACTGAGACACTCCAGCTCGCTTCACTATCTTTTTCCAGTTAGAACTCCACCCTCAAAATACCATTTTAGAAGTGCAGTTTAGAAACCAGACTACAATCACTTCTCTTCTCCCCCACACATTCCTGTATTGGGAAAACCCTACTCCTCAGAGGGAGGCTGTGGCATAAACCCCAATATTCTCCCCTTGGCATGCCCATAACCCCCTGTCACAGAAGGCTTGTGCTATAACCTTCCCTTCCAGTACTCTCCCCTTTCACAGGGGGTCATAGTATAAACCTCCCAACTCCCCCCCCCCCAGGGAGGGCATAGCATAAACCCCACCTTTCCCCCATGCCCAAACCCCACTTATGGGTAGTGGGGGATGAGGGGGCGGGAAGCACCACAACCCCTTCCAACACCACAAATACAGGACAACAAAAAGTAAAGGAAGGATGTCACAGGAAGTTTTCATGTACCCTCAGTCACTGCCTCAGGATACAGATGTCCAGCCCCATGCCCTGAATGCTGTCAGCCACCTGCATTGCCTGCAACTCTTAAATAGAGCTCAGTGGATTTATTTAATTTATACACCACCCTTCTCCAAAGGTTCAGGGCAGGTAACATAATATAATATGTTATTTAAAACATAAATATGTTCCACCCCCCCTTTGTCTCTCACACCTTGTCTTTCAGATTGTAAGCCCACTGGGGCAGGAACCTGTCTATATTTGTTGATTGTAAAGCATCAGGTACATTGCTGTCACTATATAAATATGTATTATTAATTATAATAATTAATTAATTAATAATAATTTATATAATATCTAAAAATATTTTTTTTTAATTATAATCTACAAACTTCTACCCCCGAGCCTTGCCTACCAAACACTTGGCCAAAGTGAAAAGTCTTGCGTTGCCTCCAGCTACTCCTGAGCGCTGGGTATCTGTGTGGTCCAGGATGATGGCAGTTAGCTTGTCTGCTGCTGGTTGGATTTCTTGCCAGCTGTCCTGTATGTTCAGGTCGTCCAGCTTCTCCGAGCTCTCCCTGCATATGCATGGGTAACCGGTAACTGTTGATAGTGGAGGGGCACAGGAGTGGGGGCTGGGCAGTGGGTTGTATAGCATTCTGTAAGGACTTCCAAAAATGGGGGGGGGGGGGAGCATATGCCTCCTCCCCCCGTGCCTCCCTCCTGAGTCACCTATGTGCATATGTCCACCTGGAGCTCTCCAGGCTTTGCCTCTTCTGTGCCAACAAGATGCTAGCTCACAGCAGTATACAGCTTCTTCGGCTTTAGAAACAGAACAAAAGTAGCTCTGCATTCCATGGAAACCTCAGGACTCGGGTCCTGCAGGTGCTGAAGAAGCATGATCCACTGGCAAAGAAAACCAAAAGCTCTCCCTTTTTGGCTGCTTGAAATATTGGAAGGCATGTATACTCAGGCTGACTTCTTTACCATGTAACTCAGTCCGCAACATGATTTAGCCATTCACATGAGTCCACACGCTTGGTAAATGTTGTTAGTGCAGGGCCAGGCTCCTGTTAGTCCTACGACTGATCCCCAAGTCAAACTTCTTCCTTCTGTCCTCTCCTTCACTGTGGTCCCAGCATGGAGATAGGTTCCCCATTAATACTCTTCACCTCCCTGATGTTCTTTCTTTCCGAGCTTTAGGTTCAGCCTTGTGCCTGGGCCTAATTACAGGATGGTCTGTACCTCCCAAAGGGCAATACCGCGGCTCTTGTCAGAAGTGACTGCCTGGGGCATGTCCATATGTCTCCCCCAGTCTCAGAAGCTAGAGAAACCCAAGTCACTATTTTGGCCACCAGGGTTCACGAGGGCCATGGGAGCAGGCCCTGTACCACTACTGCTGCTGTCTGAACCCACCAGACCAACTGTGAGCCATAACTTGAATGTGAGGGGGGAACTGGAGAAAATAGTGCTGTTCCGGTCCTGGGATTGGGGAAAGCCACGATCAGTGTAATGCATCTTGTGGCTCTCGTCAATATGAAAATGTTGGTCTTTTGGTCTTGGGAACTTTGTCTACTCCCTGGTCTGGGGTCCTGGGATTACGTTTGAGTCTCAAAATGGGGTCATTCATGCAAAAATCTGGGAACTACTAGCTTAGGGTGCTCCTGTTACAATGGTATAAGCACAAACTCCAGCAATACAGTTTAAAAGGGAATCATACATAACTACCTGAGTTTGTAAAGCTTTTAGTGGATTAATTTAATCTCCCTATTTCAATCACTTATAAATTAGTAAAATTGCAGATAGATTCTCCAAAATACAGATCCCTGAGGTACTCTGCCAATGCAGTACTTCACATCACATGCCTGTATTATTGTCCTGTTACTAGTGAACTCTGCTTCCCAGAGAGTATTTCCCCCCCACCTCATTTGTCATGTTGGCAAGTGAGAAATAGTTTCCATTTCCCTGTTTTGTTTTGGCATATAAGCATTGCTAGGTTACATGGTTGACTGTACAGCATGATGAAGCAAATGTTTGTGAATGTGTTATATTTATTGTCAGATATTCCTCTGGTGTAATGCATTTTGCAGCTGATCTATTGTGACCCTAAAGTGATGAATCTAAGTGGAGGGGTCTTCACTAACTCTTTACTTTAATAAGATAATGCGGGGAGAGCACATTGTATTTTGCTGTCTTTTTCATATCAAATAATAGCTGATTTTACTACATGTGTCCATTACATGTAAAGCCTTGCATGTAAAGTAAAATGCAGGTAAAGTATTAAAATCTGTGGTTTTTAATGCCATTGGAGAACTGCAAAACCTGGCTATGTTCCTTAAAGGCCCCAGTTCTCCAAACGCTCCAGGGTAATCATTTTAAGTAATAGGAGAACGTGGATGGGAAATTGTGGCCAAAATGAGTCAACAGCATACATCCCAACATTTCAAACAGCGAGAAGGACCTGCCCCACCCCTTATTTGCTCCACGCTTCAGCAAATAAGCTCCGCCTCTCATGCACACGCACACACCCCTCTATTCGCTGTTCCAACTGCATAAAATGCTCTCCTGATCATCATTCCCCTAAGTTTCTTTTCATTCCATCACGTCCCCATTGTCTTCTCAAATGCTTTTCCTTGGAAGCAACCAGAAAAAGAGGTGCTGGATGTCTGAATAAGGGTCTTCTTGTCTTTCCTGAAAGAGGGACTTTTATCCCCTGAAAGAGGGACAGTGGGTTTGACTCAGCACCAAAAGAAGGACTATTAGGAGTCCTACTAATTAGCGACTTTTGGGAGGTATGCAACAATCTAAAGACTTAGGTCGCAATCCGCAAACTACTGAAACTGAAGTCCAGGCCGATAATAGGGTTACCCTGGAGTGAGTGATTTATGGATTGTGGCCTTACAGAAAAATTCCAAAAATTGACAATTGATATAGAGTGTATAGCTAAACTCCCAATGACTTCAACCAAGTTACAATTTCATCCCTAAATTTCGTTTTAAAGGCAATGTAGGATTTTCATGTATGCCCTTTGACTGAGCTGGGATCTATAGCATTTTCAGTACACCTTTAAAAATAACTATGTGTTGTTAATATTTAGATAATTAATTGTATTGGGTAATACCCAAAATGAGGGTCAAAGAACTTTAAAATGATGACTAATTTAGGAATCCAGATTTCACTCTGCTACAAAAAGGCCACTTGAATTTTAGTCCCAGCAAGGGTAGGACTTTGACCCTTTTCCCTTTAAAGCAGAAGTGCCTTGCTACATGAGGTTAGTTGTTAGCAGTGTTAGAATTACTCAGCCATGCTGCTTACAGGTGATTGACTAGTTCCTATTCCATCCAGTAGAGGGTAGCACTATGCTTAACTCTCACTAGACAATTTAGTGCTTGCTTCACAGCCTATAGGCATGCTTTTATTATTCCTCCTCTCTAATGTGGCCACATGTTTAGGCTCATGTTTCTTGTGTGACGCTGCTTTTTTTCTTTTCTTTTCCTTTTCCCCTCACTTCCTACTCCCCCCCCCTTCTGAATTCTCGTTTTGGCATCACAGCTTGGTGGAGCATGACAGTTGAGTTTGGTATGTCAGTTTGACTGACAATCCACATTAATGCCATGCAACAGCTGACTCATAAGAGCTCAAAGTTTAAAGGGACCAAAGTCTGGTTTTACAACTTTCAGTACAGACTTTTAACCTTTTGTGTGCTACTTCTCCACAAATGGCTTATAAAGGTTGGTGGTTATCTGCTACAAGTGTTAAATGTGAGCAGGCCACATGGAGTATAGAGATCCATGTATGTGTCAATATTAATTTAGAGTTCAAATTTTCTTCCACCAACCAGGTAAAATTTATGACATTTGTTGGGGGGATGACGGGGGGGCGGGAGCTATTCCCTATTGTGTCAAACCTACCCTATTTTTTAAATTTTGATTTGGCAGCTCTCCAAATCATGCATTCTGTACTGCATTGTTGTTGTTTTTTAATTCCTAGTTAGCCACTTTAAAACTGATCTGTATAACCAACTTGCTGCTTGCTTGATAAAGGTCCCTGTGTGGGCCAAAAGCTTGCATACTCTCGCCAACAGAAGTTGGATCAGTAAAATATATCATCTGAACTACAGTCTCCATCTGCTTCAGCGGAAGATACAAGCAATCCCACAATAATAGTTATGAAATATCCTATCCAGGTTGTGGTAGATGTCTCACGGTACTGGCATTGCTTCACCGTTTTCTCCTTCTAAGGTCATCTTCCCACAAGCAAATTAACCGTGGGATACCTACCTAGCTGTGCAATAAAGTCTTCCATGGTAATATATCCCTGGAGTGTTCACAGAGGCATTTGTTCATCCCTTTTTAATTTGAGACATGCAAACTAGTTACATTGGGAGCAATGCTTATGAATGAGCATTGTGTGAACACTAGGCAGTAGGGATGGGACTATCGGCGAATTATCGGTTACCGGTTTTATCAGTATAGGATTTATCCAATATCAGATTTTAAATGGCCACAATGTTAAACATCCGAAAAATCGGCAATGTTAAAAAAAGATATACCGATATTGATATTATCGGTATTATCGGATTCATCCGATATCGCCAATTATCAGCTTTATCGGATTAATCCGATACCGATAGTCCCATCCCTACTAGGCAGTAGCCTCAGAGTAACTGCCTCATGACAATGAACAGGCTATAACACACCTGTGCTTTGGAGTCTGCACCAGCTTCCAATAGTTCTCTGGGCCCAATTCAGGGTGCTGGTTTTGACTTTTAAAGCCCTAAAAGAGGTGGGTCTCACATATCTGAAGGACTGTCTCCTCCTATGTTCCATCATGATCCCTGCAGTCAGATAGGAGTGCCCTTTTATAAGTACCATCTGCCCATTAGTCATATGAGTAACTTTCCACTAAATTTGCAGGAGATGCTAACCCACATAGATCAACCCCAATATCTCTAGAAATACCGGGAGGAAGTTTGCAGGGAACGCATTCCCTGTGATAATTCCCATGTCATCAGATCCATATGGCAAAAGCACAGTGAGAGGTGTTGTGAGTAGCTGCACCAGTATTGTGGTGGTGCATTTGGCAGTTGGGGATAGGGATTTATAGGGGATTTTTATATGTATTTATATGTTTTTTATGCTGTAACCCACTCTGAACCTTCAGAGAAGGCAAGGATATAAATTTAAATAAATAAATTACATTTTTAAGCTCTTACCTGCAGATCAGCATTGTGTTTTTTCTCTGCATGCTTCCACATCTCATTTGACATTCACACATAGGGAGTCAGCTTGTTTGGTTTCAGGCAATGTTACATCTCTGCCTGTTGTTGCTCTGTTTGATGCCACCATATGCAACTGCCAAAGTGTGGGTGTGGCCAGACTAACTGCCTGACAGATTACACAGAGGCACTGATGTCGCATCACCAGTGATTTACTAATTGAAGCTATGCTCATGGTGCACAGCACCTTGCAGATGTAAATTGGCCCTGTTGAGACAGTCCCAGTCTGTAGGATCTGCTTCTCCATCCCAAATCCAGGCTTTTATCCCTGTCTCCACTACTAGATCAGCCCATAGGTTCGGCCCCTTTGGGGCTTCTGCCTAGAGTAGAAGTCATTACACTCCAATACAGAAGCTGAAAATACCTCAAATTTCCAGCCTGTTTCCTTAAAAGGCTCCTGCTTGAATCAGTTCAAAGTCCTCTAAAGCTCCATTCTCTCCTTCCCTTCAAATCCTGACTCCATACATCCAATCATCCATAGAGCCTGTGCTTCATAGTAACAATGTTAGGCTTCACTTCACAGTTTCTATCTTAAAAGCCTATCTCCCAGCTATGCACAAGGCCGGCCCTACCGTGGGGCGGCTCAGGGCAGCCGCCCCAGGCCCCACTCCTGGGGGCGCCCTGCACTCGGGATCCCCAGCTCCTGGCCTGACAGTGGCCGGGAGCTGGGGACCCTGAGTGCAGGGGCCCCGGCTGACTCCAACTGGCAGGCAGTGGAGGGGGCCAGCAGGAGTGAGGGAGAGGCAGAGGCACCACCTCTCCCACACTCCGTGCCCCCCTCCTCCACTGGCTGTCACAGTCTCGGCCAGGGGAAATGAGAGAGAGGTGGGGCCTCTGCTTCTCCCTCATTTCCCCTGGCCGAAAAAGCCTGACAGCAGAGGGGGCCAGTGGTGTGAGGGAGATCTGCTTCTCCCTCACTTCCAGCAGAAGTGAGGGAGAAGCAGAGGCCCCCCCTCTCCCTCACTCTGTGAGTGTGTCCCCCCGCCTGTCAGTCTCTTGGCCAGGGGAAATGAGGGTGAGGTGGGGCCTCTGCCTCTCCCTCATTTCCCCTGGCCAAGACAGCCAGGCAGCGAAGGGGGGGGGCAGCGGAACTTCCAGTGGTGGCAAGCAGCGCGGTGGCAGATTTAATCTGCTGCTGCGGTGCCTGGCCTGCCTGAGGCTCTGAGCCTGGCGCAGGGCCCAGGTCGGTGGCAGTGGTGGCGGTCCCGGATCAGGTAAGTGATCCAATGGCCACTCAGTCTTGGAGATGGGCGGAGGGGAGTGCCCCTCTGCCCATCCCTGAGCCCAGGTCCAGGTAGCACACTGCCCCAGACTGGGCCGGGGAGCACCCCCTGAGCCAGAGAGCACCCCTAGGCCCGCCGGCCGGCAGCAGCAAAGCCACCAGCAGAATAAAAGGGCCCCGCCTTTGTTCCCTGCCCTGGGCTCCGCATACAGTAAAGCCAGCCCTGGCTATTCGTAGCTATGAACCTAGTGTATATTGCTAGGGGTGGGAATTTCGGTTTTGGGTAGAACCGAAATTGTTCAAAAATGATTGGTTTGGATTTAAAACCATAATCTGTAAAATCAAGCCATTTCAGATCTTTTGCGTTTGGGATTTTTTTTTCCCCCCAGTGATTTTGGGCATTGACTTCAACTATAACTTAAGTTTCAGCTTAACTATAACTGGCACTGACAACTGCACGCTTCAGTTCACTACACATTAATACAGTGTGTGTCGTCTTAGTTGGTTGCACTTGCTATGGTTGAAAAAGATCCAAAACTGAAAAATCCAAAACTGAAATTAGATCCAAAATTCATAAAGAACCGAAACAAACAAACAAAAAAGAACAAGAACAAAATTTCACCTGGAGTTCCACCCCTAATTGTTATATAAAGCTTTCATTTCAATTGGGGGTCAGTCCAGGCCTTACCCCCACCTCCTCCCTACCCCCTCCTAAAGATATCACTCTCTGGTCACCTTCTCAGTGTAACACGCAGACATTTCCCCCTAATGTAGACAAGCCCTTGAACCACTTTAATCAGACTAGGTACCTTACACCTATCATCATAAGAATGAGGTTTCAATGTTGAAATCATTCTTGTAATTTTTCTCTTAACCCTCTCCACTTTTTCCCAAGCACCCTTTTTGATTCTATGAATAAATACACGTAATCACAACGAGTATGTAACACACAAAACCCAATACTTGAAAATGGCTTGCCTCAGTAACCATGGTTACTACGAAACATTGTACTGGCAGGCAAGAGTTATCGAGCATTATGCTTACAGACTGATGTGATACTAGTGCCCCAGCTTTGAAAAGAGATGAAGGAATGAGTCACAGAGAATCCAACAATTTGTTACACAGAGTGACATAGAGCTTTCCTATAGACTTACGAGCACAATCCTTTGCCAATAAAGTCAATGAGAGCCAAGTCATTTACTTCAGTGGGTGGAAGACGGTACCCTAAGGAAGTGATCCTCCCCAGTTAGTCAATGGAAACAGAGCTGTTGACTTAGAATCTTAGAGTTGGAAAGTACTTCAGAGGTCATCTAGTCCAACCCCCTGCTCAGTGCAGGAAATCCACAGCTACAGCATTGCCGACAGACGGCCATCCAGCCTCTGTTTGAAAACCTCCAGCGAAGGAGAACCAACCGCTGGCCTAGGCAATTTGTTCCACTGTCGAACAGCTCTTACCGTTAGGAAGTTCTTCCTAATGTTTAATTGAAATTTGCTTTCTTGTAATTTGAGCCCATTATTTCTAATCTTGCCTTCAGGAGCAAGAGAGAACAAGTCTTTACCATCCTCTCTGAGACAGCCCTTCAGGTAGTGGAAGACCGCAGTCATGTCTCCCTATAGTCTTCTCTAGGCTAAGCATACCCAGCTCCTTCAAGCTTTCCTCAAAGGACTTGGTTTCTAGTCCCCTGACCATCTTTGTCGCCCTCCTCTGAACCTGTTCCAATTTGTCAATGTTCTTCTTAAAGTGCAGTGCAAAGAACTAGACACAGTACTCCAGATGACATCTGACCAGCACAGAATAGAGTGGAACTATTACTTCTCATGACTCGGAAACAATGCTTCTGTTAATGCAGCCTAAAACTGCATTAGCCTTTTTCACGGCTGCATGACACTGCTGACTTATGTTCAGTTTGTGATCAACTACAATCCCTAGATCCTTTTCACATGTACTGCTGCCAAGCCAGGTATCCCCCCATCCTGTATTGTACATTTAAGTGTTTTTTTTTACCTAAATGCAGAACTTTACATTTATCTCTGTTGAGCTTCATTTTGTTAGTTTCACCCAGGGACCTACATTCACTGCATTTTCCCCAAAGAAGAAATCTTTGTCTATCCTGAGCTGCAATCTTTCCCCATCACCATTCATGCTACTTTGCCAGGTTGGACACAGTTTCCCTTTTGGAAGAAGAGGTAAATTGGAGTGGAGTATAGAAGGAGCTGCCTAACTGAGTCAGACCAATGGTCCATGTTATCCTTCAGTATCTTCAGTATCTCATTTTTCAGAAACTCCCATCCATCTTGGTCTCCTTTCTCCTTTAGTTTATCTAGCCATGGGATCCTGCCTAGCATTTCCCTGAGTTTATTAAAATCAGCTTTCCTAAAGTCCAAGGTACACGTTTTACTATGCTCACCTTTACTTTTTCTTAAGATCATGATTTCCGACATTTCATTATCATTTCCCCCAAAGTTCCCACTACTTTCACCTCATTGACCAAGTCTTCTCTGTTGGTTAGGATCAAGTCTAGGATAGCCGACCCCCTCGTTCCTACCTCCACCTGCTGAAAGAAGATGTTGTTAGTGAGGCAAGTGAAAAATTTACTGGATGTTCCTTGCTTAGCAGAGTTTAAGGGCTCTTTTGGATGAGCTGGTTACTGTCGCGCGACCCACTCGCATGATATTTCAAAATCCCGCAGGCGAGATTACACAAGACAGAAGTAGGGTATCACACGCATGGAAGGCAGTCATGCATTGTTTGTCGACCGTGAACTAAATACCTCACACACCAAAGTATTTAATTCGCAGTCGGAAAACAATGCACGACCGCCTTCCATGCACGTGATCCCCTACTTCCGTCTCGTGTAATCCTGTCTTGCGTGATTTTGAAATATCGCACGAGCAGGTCGCACAACGGCGACCCACTCATCTGAAGTCAGCTTTTATCTTCCAACTGATATTGGGTTAGTTGAAGTCCCCCATTACTACTACTTCCTGCCTCCTTGAAAGATCTGCAATCTGATTTAAGAAGGCATCATCCACATCTTCTGCTTGGTTTAGAAGTCTGTAGTAGACTCCAACAATGAAATAGTTTTTATTTCTTTCACCTTTTATTTTCGCCCAGATACTTTCAACAGGACTACCATGCTCTCTCCCATGGATTTCTGAGCAGAAGTATACATTTCAGACATATAATGCTACTCCCGCTCCCTTTTTGTTGCATCTGTTCTTTTTGAACAGGCTATATCCTTCAGTTGCTACATTTCAATCATGGAAGTCATCCCACCAAGTTGCAGTAATACCTATTAAATCATACTTACCTTCCTGTATTATGAGTTCAAATTCATCCTGTTTATTTACCATACTCTGTGCATTAGTGTACAGACATTGAAGACCATGAGACTTACACTCCAAAGACTCCCCTACTATTTTTTCCTGGGGTTTACTAGGCTCCCACAAAGCTCTCCCAGTTCCCAGTGTATCACACTAGTCCCTATCTTTAATACTTACCTTTGGGCTTTCATCTCCAGCCCCCACAGCATCTAGTTTAAAGTTCTCTTGACTAGGTTCACTAGGCTCCTGCCAAACACATTCTTCCCAGACTCTCTGAGAGGTGCAACCCATCTCCTGCCAAAAGTCCTTCATTACAAAAGCATAGACCAAGAAACCAAACCTCTCTCGTTGACATCATCTGCGTAGCCAGTCGTTCACCTCCAGTATTCTTCTCTCTCCACTTAGGCCTCTACCTTCAACAGAGAGGATAGATGAGAACACCACCTGCGCCCCAAGGTCCTCCACCTTCTTTCCCAGAGCCTCGTAGTCAGATGCGATAAACTCAAGTTTGTGCCTGGCAGTATCATTTGTTCTCACGTGGATAAGCATGAATGGATAATGATCAGGGGGGTTGATGAGTCTTGGCAACCTCTCTGTCATGTCCTGGATTCTTGCACTGGGGAGACAGCATATCTCATGAGACGACAGGTCTGGCCGGCACACAGCCACCTCCATCCCTCTGAGTAGGGAAACACCAACCACCACAACCTTTCGCTTCCTCTTTCTGGTGGTGGTTGGATTCCTCAGATATATAGGGGGCCGAGAGTCCTCCTTCCTGTCTATCCGAATCCAGGGTAGCATTCTTCTTACAGAAGACTCAAAGTCAGTCTCTGGAGGCGGTTTGGAAGTTCCAGTGGTACTTCTGTTTCTCCTGCTCCTGAGAGTTCCTTCCTTCCATGTTCCTTCCTCTTCCTTACAGAACTCCTTTTCCTCATTGACAATCTGCTCCTGATGTTCCCCTTGCTGCAGTGCTTCCTGTGTCCTATCCAAGAACTCCTCATCCTCCTGAATAAGCCAAAGTGGGAAAACTTGCTTCTTCTTAAGTCCTCTCATCGTCTCTTCCAGCAGGGATACCAACTTGTACTTGCTGCAGTTGTAGTCTCATGTCTTCAGGCAGAAAAACAAACATAGCACACACCTTGCAGGTCACCACAACAGCTCCCTCACTGTCTATGTTTTAAATTTTTGATGGGCTCACAGTGTTCTGGGTCCTTCCCTGCAAGGTACCCTGCTTCTGTGCTTCACTCCTGGGTCTGGGAGACTTTGATAAGACTGGCTAGTGCTCAGTCAGCTGAGGGCTGACTCCACCCCTAACTGGGTTCTTAATTCAGACCCTGATTGGTCTCTGCAGGGATTAGCAGTGCCTCAGCTAAATCAGCATAAACCTCTAATTAGCACCAACTGCCACAACATCTGGTCAACAGACAGACAGACACACACCACCACCAACTCACCCTTTCTCACTCCTCTCTTCCCTCTTCCACAAATCCCACAAAAAACTCAATTTTCTCCTCCTGTTCATGCACTCCTGGGTCGCTCGCTCCCTCGGTCTTGGAAACTTTTATAAGGCTGATTTATAAACACAGATTTGGCCCTTCAAGTGTGGTCTTCCGACAGACAGCAAAGTCTTCTAGCAGTTAGCCCATGCAGGAGACTGACTAAAATGAATGGGATTGCTTGTGCACTAACTGCTAGAGTAGAGGATCTTAGTATTATCTGAACTGAAATAGAGGTAATATCCTAGTACAGTGCAAAATACTGAAGGAGTTTTAAGATGTATTTGTGGAGATATGTATACATTTTAAAAAAAAATAAATCAGGGAACAATAAACCAAATTAGGCCCACCCAAAAGAAGTGTTCACACATCCAATGTGGGCTCACTCTTGACAATGAATTTATCGATTATTTTCTCAGATCCTAGCATATGTCTTACTGTGCACTTGAAAGCGCAAACACAAGTAACTATTCATTTTGGTAGGAGCCATGTCAGCATTAAGTGCTAGCACCAATTACTCTCTATGTTCCCTCAGGATGTTAGCGGCATTTTGCAGCACCTGCACACTTGCCCCTGAAAGTGACAAAACAGAATGAAAAATATTGATGTTTATTCACCACAAAAGAAACCTGCTTAAAAGGGCAGATAACAGGACAAGATGCATGCACTGAAAATACAAAACAAGAACAGTCAACAGGTCAACACTACCAAATTATAAAGTTATAGGTCAATAATATTGGGGATTAACCAGCAACATTTTGCAGCATGAACCTTAAAGCTCTTAAGTACAGGGTCACTAACATAACTTCATTTATTTCAGTGGGACTCATGCTGCCATCAAGAACTAACATTGGCACTAAATGCCACGAGGCTTATGCTTTTACAGCTTCTTGCTACACCTTTATTGTGCAGTAATCACCATAGTGACTCTTTAAATATCTGGGGCAGACCATCAGCTGGGTTAAATTGGCACAGCTAATTTAAATTAAGTAAACTAACAGTGTGATCTTCTGAGTGGATAGTGCTGGCACCAGCAGGCAGAAATCTCATTGGAGTGGGCGTGTCTGGTAAGGGGCGGATTGCTGGGAAAGAGCCTCCGAGCAGCGGGACTGTGAGTGGGGCTGCTGTCCTTCCCCCTCTCTGTGTTAAAGACTGTACTTGCTATGAGGATGCCTACAGTAGGCCTGTTTTCCTTCCCTGTCTCCTGGGTGTTCCCAAGCGGCCGGAGCGGCAACACCAGAGCCCTTCCAGTGCGGGGATTATTAGAATGGCGCCGTGGTCTGTGTCAGAGTGTGTCTGTATGACCATGCCTGATTACCCAACCAAAGATGTCTGTTTACCAGGAGCCAAGTGCTGCCACCACAAGCTCTGTGAAGAGCAAGGCATTATATTAACTTATTGTATTTTGAGGCCTTTTTCACTTCTAGCTCAGCAGGAGTCAAGTGTTGCCACCACAAGCTCTGGTAAAGAGCAAGGCGTTATATGAATTTGTTGTATTTTAACGATTTTTACCTTTAGTTTATTAATTGAAGAAGGTGGTTGTTATGAGCCAAGTGCTGTCACCAATCTTTTTAGCTTTACCATTAGGGGTTGCCTAGAACTTTAATAAGGGTTTATGCTGGTCTACGGCCTGCTGGTCATCCGTTAGACATGCCACCCAGAGAGTAAATATTGTAACATAAATGATTTCTCCACCTTTAAAGCAGAGATGAATTGATGTTTTTTGTCCCAGCTGATGATCCCCTTCAAGGGGATACCATCCTGGATTCTGCTATTCCCCTTTCTAATTCTTATGTCCCATTGAAAACATTAACCAGAGAACCTCCAGTTTCACAAGTCCAGCTTCCATCGAGAGGAGATTCTCCGCAGGAGACTCAGGACTTTTTGGGTAGGGGGCCAATGGACCCTAAAATAAATGATTTAGGGGTCTCTTATAAAATGCCTCCAGTATCTAACTCTCCTGATGTCATAGGGTCTCAGAGTGATGTTGGAGGGAATCTGATTATCAGTGAGGAGCATACCTCGGCCATTTTAATGGCTGAGCATTTTCATCTAACTGCTCAGACGGTTACATTTTTCTTTACACAGTTGAATTTATTAACGGTTAAAATTTTTGATCTATGGGCCACTTTAGTTTCAAAATAACAAGGATTGTCTACTGGTCCATTGCCTTTTTTGCAGGGCGATTCTAGTAAGCTTGACTCAGAGGGGTTTGTCCAGTCTTATCAGGCAGAGTGGGGAACAGTTTGAGGAATATTTTATTCAAGAGCATCCTGATAAGCCTGCTAAGGGAGGTTTGTCTCCCTTTAGGCTAATTGGGGATGCATTCGTTTTTACAACCTTCCCTTTACCTAATGGTTTTTTTTCCATGGTGGAATACACCTAAGCAGATAGCAGAACATATGAGACTGCTTTTGCACTTGCCTATCACTAGCCTTGATATGAAGAAGGTTGATTTTCAAATTTCTATATCATTTAAAACGGCTAAGGGGATTTATTGTGCACTTGGGATCTTCGCAGTTAACCTCTTCCATTATGGAAAGGAGGGACCAATTGATTCATAAAGCAGTTTAGGGTTTCTTCTAAAGTCTTAGCGGGAGGCCCTCATACTTTGACAAAGGAAAATAAAGGTGCCCCCTTAGGATCTACAGGGAATACTGGTTCTCAACTGAAATCTAGTAACAGAGCTAAAAATATAAGTAGTCATCGTAGGCAGGTGTATAAGAGAAGCCAGGCATAGTAGCATCTAACCTAATTGATCTCATTTCACATGATGAAATGGAAGTGCAACTGATGAAGGGAGTAAGGTACAGGAGTTACTCCCACAAGAAAGAGAGGCATCTCAGCTTTATAGCAATTTACCTACAAAGGGGCAGAATAAGTTTCTTTATAGAATGTCTAATTTATATGAGCAGTCAGTAGCTTCTAATGAAAGGCCTTGTCCTCCCTGTTTGGATTCCCAGCCTGTTTATTCAGTTGACTGAACAATCTACGTTATTTGGTCCTGTTGTAGGTGGGGAAGCTATAGCTGATACTTTAAGTACTCAGTCAATGGCATGTAATGACATGACCTCAAGAAAAGAAACTTCTAGCATTCAACCAATGGGATGGAATGAGATAATCCAGAGACATAATAAACACTATGAAAATGATCCACAAGGGGAGCAAAATCCCGAGATCATAACCTTGCAGAATGATTCAAATACTTTGGAGAAGTCCCAGGATAATATACGTACAGATATATTGCTGAACCCACAGATGCGGAGTAGGGTGTAGGATTTGAGCAGTGAGGGAAATGGGGATCAGGTACAGGTTTTATCACATGAGTTCTGTTTAGTTTCTGAGAGCCCCGAGGAGGATTGGATAGGCCTAGGATTCTCAAATGATGAAGTGATTTCAGCCTCAGGTAGTAATATAAACTACACAGGGACATGCCATCCTTTCCCTGGTATTTATTTGCTGTCCCACCAGGGCTCTAGTAGAAATCCCCGTTATCACAATGATGGCCGCCCCGAGCTGCTCTGTGAGCGGGATGGTGCAGGATAAAAGAATAGTGAAATAAATAAATAATAAAATAAAATAAATACAATGGCGTGGTAGTAGTAGATTGACATAATAGGCGACATCAGTCCAGCCCTTTAGGTGTAACTTTGTTCAGTCTTGAACATATCTCTTCTCTCTAAAAATAATTTCTTGGGACATAGCTGGCTGGCGTGGGCTGACAAAGGATTTAAGGATTTTCTCCAGTCCTTTTGACATTATTTGCCTCCAAGAAACCTGGGCAACCTCGACAGACCCAGTTGACTTGGATGGTTTTAGAAGTTGGTGTATTCCAGCTAGTCTCACTCTGGGCAAGGGTCACCCTAGTGGTGAACTGGCTACCATTATTTCTTTAGATCTGGATATGATTTGTGAAGTTTTGGGAGAGCTTACAGGGAATGTTCTGGCACTAAGGTGTCAGCCTCCATCCCCTTCAGACTCGTTCCAGTTAATTAATATATATCTTCCACCTAGAGGTGCAAATCAGTGCCATACAACCCTTTGGGATGAAACTGAGGCAATTATGGTTATGTGTACTGAGGAATTTGCTATTTATTTATTTATTTATTTAAAAAATCTACCCCGCCCCTCCTGCCACAAGCAGCTTGGGGTGGCTTATAAATTCTAAAACATCTAAAACATCAATTAAAATCACATAAAAGGAAGAAAAGACAAATAACATCCCACCCCACCATCCCCAACCCTCCCCTCCCATTACCCATCTCCCCTGCCAAACGCCTGGCAGAAAAGCCAGGTCTTACAACTTCTCCAAAAGGAGGGGAGGTCTGGGGACAGCCAAGCCTCTACCAGAAGGGAGTTCCACAGCTGTGGTGCGGCCACCAAGAATGCCCTCCCCTGTGTGGCCCCCCGAAAAACCCGGAGGACCTCGAGCAGAGCACCCCTGGATGACTGCAGGGGCCGATCCAGGACCTGGGGAGTATGCAGTCTCACAGATAGGCTAAATGATTCTCTTAAAATATTGAACGGGAACTCCCCAGGGGATTTTGATTGTAATTATACCTATATTAACAGGCATGGGGTAGTGTTCTAGACTTTGGTGTTATTTCTCCCTCTCTGAGTGACTGCATAAAATGTTTTGCGGTTTGCTTCCAAACTGAGAGTGACTATTTTCCAATTTGGGTACACCTTCAACTTTCACACTTTGTGAAGGTGAGGTTAGACCCAGTTCCGCTGGGCAAAACTGAATCTGATGGTAACTGTAGAATTCGCTGGTCTATGAAGACTGGGTATCATGTGACCATGTTTTTGCACTCCGACCTTGTCTTTGAGCTAAGAGCAAGATTGTTAAAGGCGGATAATGTCGATATACCAATTGATTCACTGGATCTACTTGCCGCAGAACTGTGCCCGTTATTATCTGTTAAGGCGTCCCATAGGCCACTCAGTGACTTTATCAGAGAATGTTGGTGGGATAATAAATGTAAATGGTCAAATCAACTCTTAGGAAAGCTGTTTGGTGACTTAAGTGTTATAACAGCTCAGATGCTGTACTCCACTATCATGAGTAACGGAGGTAATATAAATTTATGCTTATGGAGAAGAAACTAGTTTTCAGTAGAAATCAATGGAAATCCCTTCAAAATGCCCTGGGTCAAAATGATTCATGTACTTTTTGGAAGATAGCTAACAGTGTATGGAGGAACTGTTAACAATTTTATGAGCCCAAAATGTCTCTATCTGCTTGGCTAAAACATTTCTCAGAATTGTTTAACACTGTTAGTCTGTCTGGAAGTCCTCCCATGAATGAGAGTTTGGCTAATCTCTCCCCATGGATTCATGTTACCAAAGTGGAGGTCTTAGATGTTATCAATTCATTGAAGAGTGGGAAGACTCCGGAAATAGATTTCATACCAGGGGAAATATTTTTAAGCTCTTCCCCGACTGGTGGGCTTTAGCCCTAACAAACCTGTTTGCGCTAATTAATAATTCAGGTATCGTTCCAGCGCAATGGAGAATTGGGGTAATAGTCCCAATACAAGAAGGACGATCATACTGATCTGAAAAACTATAGACCTATAAGCCTTCTTCGTATAATTTCTAAGATTTTTTCAAAACTGTTATTGGACAGCTTTTGTTGATATGGGTGGTTGAAAATGAGATATTGGCGGAAGAACAGGCCAGCTTTTGTGCATCTAATAGCACTGCAGGGCATTGTTTCATTCTCTCCCATCTAATAGAGAAGTACAAACTTTAAAAAATGAAACTATTTGCTGTATTTATAGATTTTACAGCAGCCTTTGATCTTATTAACCGAGAAAGGCTATGGCTGAAACTTATAAACCTGTCAATTGACAAAAGGCTGTTTTCCTTGATAGTATCTCTTTACACAAATACCTCCTTCCAAGTACATATTAACTTGCAAGGTGCCTTTTCAGCACCCATTTCTACCACCAGGGGGTCCATCATGGGTGTTTGATTGCTCCAACTTTATTCAACTTATACGTAAACCATCTAATCGTTAATTTTAGTGCAAAGGATGATTACATGGTTCCAAGGATAGGTAGACACAAGGTGTCGGTGCTTATGTACGCAGATGACACTGTATTGTTGTCTACCAGTAGATTGGAACTTACCCATCTACTGGCAGATTTTGGAGCTGAATGTATAAATGAGGACCTAATTATCAATGATCAAAAAACTAAAGTTATGGTCTTTTCATCCAGGTTTTAAAAGGATAGTTAGTATATTAATGACCAAAACTCTGTTATGGGGTCCAAGCGTGGGGATATGGCCTGTCATCAGCAGATGCTCTTGAGACACTCCAAAATAATTTTTTTATGAGCTCCTTTGGGAATTTTTATTTATTTATTTATTTATTTATTTATTTATATAAAATTTATATCCTGCCCCTCCTGCCCACAGGGCAGCCCAGGGCGGTGAACAACAGTATAAAAAAGTAAAACAATAAAACAATTAAAAACCATTAAAAATACACAATACAGGGGGGAAAGACCCTACCCCCTACCCTTTGCCAAAAGCCTGGCAGAACAGCCAGGTCTTACATAAATGCCGAAATGACAGGAGCGTGGGAGTCAACCGAGCCTCCTCTGGGAGTGAATTCCACAGCACAGGGGCGGCCACCAAAAAAGATCTAACATTGGTGGCCACCCGCCTCACCCAGGGAACCTCC
>QEPC01001041.1:7943884-7955882 GCA_003113815.1 Sphenodon punctatus | reverse complement strand
CATAACCTCCCACTCACCCCTGCCAGGCTGCTGAGGATCTGAGTCTGGAGACTCAGCTCTGATAGGCCCCAAATCTGGTGCACTCTGCCCGCCCCCAAGCCACGCCCCCTTGGCCCATTTCTGGCACCCCAGCGGCAAAGCCGCCAGCACAGGGCCACTAAAACTATATTCTCCCAGGCCACTTTGATTTCCCAATCTACCCCTGCCTGGCTGACCATCTTTGAATGTAGTTCTTGTATCTCATGTTTTGGCGAAATTCCACTGGTGAAGAAAACTCTGAATTTCCTTTTCTCCAATGATTTGCCAGTATACCACAAACTAACCTATTACAGACCTTGCCTGGGCCACTAATCTACCCCCAAGCAAATCCTTGCACCACTGAAGCTGCAGACATGCAGCTCCTGCGCTGCTACTCTGGTAGAAACAGCAGTTGAAAACAGGTTGTGTAAGCTTTATTGGGCTCTTAGAGTAGCTCAAATGTTGCTGATTTTTGGACTGGCTTCCAGTGCATTCACTTCCAAGAAAAATCACTCTCCCCAGGAGAGTGACTGAAACAACAGGCTTGGACATGTCGTTAGCAAGGCAATGGCCCAATTTTCCCTTTAAGTTTTCTGCCCCTCACCCCCACCCCCATTTATGGCTTAGAAACTCTAAAATTCCCCAGTGGACTAGAGATAATCTCAGAAGGTCCAGAGTCCTGAAAGAACTTAAGTATCCCATAAGCATTTTCTATTTTCCCTAATTTCCTGCTCTGTTTTCCTATGATATTTTTTCTTCATACATTTATAGAAGCATAGAGAGAGAGAGATTCTTACTAGCTAAGCTACACCCATCATATTTAACCATTCTGTGTGTCTAATGCTGGGTTATATGAGTAAAGGAACAAAAAACTGCAGGAGGGAGTGGTTTGAAAACTGCTGCTAATACTACAAGTTGCGGTGGGGATAACTTGCACACACTCTCTCTGGTTTAAACAGTATTAGACCCTTCAGTGTCACAAGCAATCACTAATTCACAACATTAAAATACTTCTCATTGGGTAGAATAGGTTTTCTATGCCATCCCATGCTGCTTTCTCATTAATCAAGCCAGGATGCTTTCCCTACACTAACTGCAGAAAGTTATTAATAAGCTGGCTCCGGCACAAAGAATTCTTACTGCTTTTTTAGCCTTACTGTGATTTGACAGTAGATACAAGTAATGACCTGGAATTCACACTCATTATTTTTTTACAGACAAGTGAGTATGGCTTCCTCCTTTGTGACTAAAATAGACTTGCAGGTTGGCTTCACACTTCAATAATAGATAATACATCATTCAGTAGCTGAGCTGAAAATAAGAAGAGCCAATGGAATAAAACATATAGCTCCTGTGATTACCAAAGTCCTTAGGGACTAGAACTCCAATGTTGCTTTTGAAAAATGGATTCCTGTCTTGTCTAAGACTGTTCCTCAGTGCTGATGAAGCTAAGAAAGGGCTGATGAACACAGCCCCTTCCAGTCAACTGGTATTCCTTGAGCTGCTTCAAAGAGAGTCAATGGAGGTGCTCACTTTTACAACATATCCCTTCTGTCCCTCTCCCACTCATCATCCCTGAAAATACTGACTCCCTAGCCTTCCCAACCCCACCTCCCCCAGACTGAGGAGTAGGACATGCCCTTCCAATATTCCCGGGGAGATTTCTGATGATTCTGCGTAAAGGAAGATGTGGGAATGTAAAAGTAAATATAAAAGCCCTGGGAAGGTGGGGTTAGTCAGTCATGAATTTAAAAGGTGGATTCAGGAAAATGAGGAGCTGGGGCAAAGTTTTTGTATATACCAGGAGACTTTAAAAATGAATTAATAAAATCATCACAAACATTTGTGAATGTTGATCATCACTGAAGTCTTTAATAGCCACTTGAACCCATGATTAGTTTTATTCCCACTGATTTTTTTGGAATACTCATCTGCATAAATATTTTCAAAATAAAGTTCTTAAAATACTTGTGAAGATGTAGTAACTCTGAGCAATAGCAGATAAAAGACTATGCCACTTTCAGACATCCCTCCCCTCAGTGCATATTCTGGCTCGGGGGGGGGGCGGAATGCGCAGCCAGACTATGCGCGGGGATCGGCCAGTCTGAAAGCCCCTCCCCGCGTGCGGCTTTGCCGGCAGACATGTGCATGAATGCAGAGCAGAAAATTGAGCTCTGCATCCATACGCACGTCTGCCGGCAAAGCCGTGCAGGGGGTGGCTTTCAGACTGGCCGATCCCCGTGCATATCCTGGCTGCGCATTCCCCCCCCTGCAGCCAGAATATGCGCATGCATGGGGGGGATGTCTGAAGTGGCCTAATAAAAGCCCCTAGGGAGAGTGAATGTCAAAACCCACTTAATTGAAACAAACACTTGCATAATAAATCACTGAGAGTTCCTGGAGCCAGCCTATTCAAGTTCTTTTACTTATCATACTTTTGCTTAACAAGCCTGGTGTACTTGGAAGGGAATATTTTTAAATTTCCGTCTACAGTATCAGACACTCAAAAAAGCTCACCACTAGCAGAACAAGATCAGGCAAGTCTCTTATAGCTGTTTAAAGGTAATGCATCATTGAATGGCTGCCAACTCCCATAATAATTGTTGTATTAAAACTAGTAAAAGGAGCCAAAGGGGGAGAGTCTAATTGAGACACTTTGGCCGTTTTTACATAGACGCCTATCCCCCCCTACGCTCGGTATTCGGGTGGGTGGTGGGGCATCTGTGTGTATGGCCGGCGGTGGGTGGGGGATGGGTGTCCGCTCGGTGTTCGCCCGTGTGAACACTGAGCAGGATTGGTTGGGGTGCTTGCGCACTCCTGTGCAACACCCATCTCCACCCACGGAGCCCTCTGGAAAACTGGAGGAGGCTCCGTGGGTGTAGGTGGGTGTGTGTCCATCTAAACGGACACACACACCTCCATGCACCATGGCTAAACTCCCATCCCCCCATCCACCTCCTTCCGTGTAAAAACGGCCTTTGCGTCCTATTTAATATTTTCAGTTCCCCTTTTTAGGATCAAACTGAAAATACTATTCAGGTTTTTTACCAATTAACCTCTTGATCTAGATCAACCCTTGAATCTGTTAATGATAATGACTGTTATCTTTGGTTAGCTTGGAAAAAGTACAATGTCTGTTTCAGTACAACTTGCATTGGGAGAGTACAGGGTATAAATAAAATGTGTAATGTAATGTAAAAAAGTCAGGGTCATTTCTTTTTGTCCCCTGTGAAACCCTGCGTGCTCTTACATGACTATTTAAGATCATTGTATTTAGTTCTACCTAAGCTGCCTGCTATCAAGCTCCATCCATGATTTCTTCTTATTTATGTTATTTTTGTAATAAATAAATAAATATTTTCCGTCAGAGTCGGTCTGGAGAGTTCATTGAACACATCAGCTCAGTATCAAAATGGCAAACAGAACGTTGGGAATTATTAGAAATAGGGTAGAAAATAAAAGAGAATATTGTTTTTTTGTTTTTTTAATGTGGAATGTGAACAGGATCACAATTTTTCTAGACATTTGTGCACTGCCAGCAGTATTGACTGATTGATTTTATTTATGGCCTAGGCCAAAAAAATATATATTCATAACCCTCATATACCCATGAAAATATGGTATATGATACAGATAAAATATCAATAAAATACATAAACAAACTGCCACCTTGTGTACATTTCAGGATACAAATCAATTGTTCTCTCTTATAATGCCAAACACTTTCAGAGTTTCCATATTTAATCAGGGTAGCACCTTTACAGCTTCATTTGTACTCCTTAATCACAGACTTTTTCATACTGAAGAGGAAACACTTAGGGTGATTTCAGACGTTACATGGTCCCGAGTCACCACAGCGGATTCCCAGCGGTGGCGAACCAGCTAACCACCTCCCGTGGTCAAAGGAGGCACCGAACAGACGTGACGGGATCGGGACCACGGCAGGGAATCGGGCCACTAGACCACGGTCCGGGGTGGTGCAACAGACGTGACACCGATTCCCGGCTATGATAAAAACACACAGAAGGAGGCGGGGAGGGGCGGGACACAGACATGGCCGCCTGAGGGCAAACGAAGCCAAAAGGGACACAAGGGAACGCCCGCACAAGGGAAACGGGAAGGATGGGGGGAGAGGGAGAAGAGCCACCCAGGTACCACACACAGCAGGCACAGAGACAGCGAGGGTACAGTGGAACACACAGCACAAACACACACGCCCGAGCGCACACACACACGGACAGGAAAGGGAGGGGGCAGGGAGACACAGTGGGACAGACACCACACAAGGCACAACGGGCACGGGGAGGGAGGGACAGGGAAGGGGAAATGGCACAGGGGCACAGCGGGACACAGGCAACGGCAACCAGAACCCCCAATGCAGAACAAGCTGCATGGGCACCCCCACAGCACACAGGCAGTCCCGGAATGGGGGGCCCTTTGCGGTCCTGACACAGGCACAGTGGGAGCACACATGGAACAGGGAGCAGGCCGTGAACAGTCCAGGAGGCACCCTCAAAAACCAAGCGCCGGCGAGGGGGTGATGGAGGGGAGGCAGGCGGTCCAGGGCAGTGCAGCAGGTCCAAAGTCACACACTCCCGGGAGGAAGCCGGGGGGGACAGTATGGGGGCCCCAGAACTCTGAGATCACATGGGCACACAGGAGGGAGGGGGGCCTGGGGTGCAGAAGGGGGCACAGGCGAATGAGGACGGTCAGCAGCACCTTGGGGAGCCGGTCAGGGCGCCAGAGGCGGACAATAGAGACGGTGACCACAGAGGGAACCACCGGTGGCAGCGGCAGACGGGGGAACCCTGGAGGGGGCCCGAAGCCACAGGCAGGGGCAGTGACACCCCAGGAAGCAGGTAGTACAGCAGCACGTCCAGGACAGCAAGGAGGGAGCAGGCAGCGGACCACGGCAGCAGGCGGAGAAGGGAGCCCACACGGGGGCCAGAAACAGGGGTCTGGGAGGCACAGGGGGACTCACAGCCAGCTGCCTGCTGCTGGGGGCCACGAAGGGCCCAGAGGCTGGGTGCCCCGCCTGGTGAATGAGGTGGGGCCAGTGGTACTCCTGCACGGACATGTGGTGGGCGATCAGGTAGTAAGCCTCGAAGGGATCCTGCATGGAGAGACTCAGCTGCACATCGGAACGGGACCACACACCAGACAGCACCGCCGCGGTAGGCTCAGACACGCAGCAGTCGGCAGCAGGGGGCCACGGAAGCTGACCCAGCTCCAACAGCCAGTGATACCCCGCCCCACGGGAGCGCTGGTACCCACGGGCCCCGTGAACGCAGCCAAAGTAGGACACGGCCAAGGCAGGGCCCCCCTCCGCCAGACAGACCATGTAGGCGGCCAGGCTGCACACAGACAGGGCGGACACAGTCTCCGCAACAGACCAAGTCACATGCGATCACCTCATCTCCGGGATGCACCCATCGGGAAAGGGAACCAGCCCCAGCGTCTCAGCATGCAGCCGGCAATCCCGGGCGCTCGCCTCATAGCCGAAGTAACGAAGACCAGAGCTCAGGCTCGCATAAGCACCCGACAGGCTGTCCGGGCAATTGCTGTCAGCAGCAATTGCACAGCCGGGGTATACCACAGGTCACACAGGGCCATGGTCTCGCGGAAGGACCATGGATGGGGGGCCCCATGGGGGGTGGGAGCCGGGAGCCTGGTGGAAGCACAGCCAGCTATGGCTGATGAAGGTATACTCGGTCGCCCGGACCCTGGCGGAGGCGCTCTACAATACCTACCTGTGTGCCAGCAGGACCATGGTCGAGCAGGCGTTTGCAGCCCTCAAGCAGCGCTGGAGGAGCCTGGCCGGCCGGCTAGACTACACGGTGGAGACCTCAGCCCTGGTGATCGGTGCCTGCTGTGTGCTGCACAACGTGTGCGAGACCGATGGGGCTGCCCTCAAATACCCCATGCCTACCCGACCTCCCGGTCCTGTGCCTCTGTATGTGAATGCGGACAACCCGAGGGAGTACCGTTACGCCAAATGCATCTGTGCCGCCCTAGCTAGGCACATCAGCTGGGAGGCCCAGGTGTGAGGGCGCCCACCACCAGGCCCAGCCCCCCGGGGCCCTAGGGATTCCCTGGCCGAGCACCTCTGGGCCCCTGGACAGACCACAGGGGGCGGAAGTGTCATCTGAGCGTTTATTATATCACCCACTTACCCGTGCCACCACCACCACCGCCCCCCCCCAGACCGCCCTCCCCCTTCCCCCCCCTTCGGCCCCCATGTTTCCTGGGGCACCCCCTTGAGCGCCCTGTGGGTGGCACGGAGCTTTGGGAGCTGCCCTCCCCCCACTGTCCATGTCCCCAACGGTGCCCTGGGAGGCCTCGGTGTCCGGAGGGGCAGACGGTGGTGGGAGGGAGGGAGAACCCAGGACCCAAGGGGCTCCCTCCGGAGGCTGGCGGGGACCGGGAGGCGGATGCGGGGCCCCTGCTGGCATGGAAGCAGCTGGGGCGGTTGGGGAGGCAGTGGGGGTGCCGAGGGGCCTGGCATGGGGCCCTGGGCAGGCAGGGTGCCCGGCGGGGCAGCTGCCATCACATAGGCACACATAGTGCCTGCATGCAGAAGCAGGGAGGTCCCAATGTCATGGGACCTGTCCATCTTGGCGGAATGCTCCCACACCATCCCCATGATGGCCTGTTCCAGCCGCCCAAACGCCTCTACCTGCCTGCTGTGCTCTTGGCGCTCCCGCCTCGACGCCAGGCATACCTCTGCCTGGAGCCTCTCGTCCCTTGCCTCCGCCCGCTCCAGAGAGCGCTCTATGGCCGCCTCCATGTGGTCCACAGCCGCAATCATCCGCTCCCGCTGTTCTGTGGTGGTCTGGACAATGCCCTCCGCCTGGTCCTCCCTCCGGCGCCGTACCCGTGCCCGGTGCTCCCTCATCCGCTGGGCTGGGGGCATGGGCCTGGGTTGCTGTGGCCCCTCCGGCTGTCCTGTAGGGTACATGGTGGTTAGTCGTTTGCTGTCCCGGGCGCCCGCCCCCTTGGTGCCCACCCCCCCTTTCCCACCCCTCCCACCATGCGTGTCCCGGGTCCTCCACCCGGCCTCCCCGGGGGCCCCCCCACCCTGCCTGTGTGCCTCACCTGGGTCCTCTGGATGCTGCCTGGGCTGCTGTGTGCCCGACTCCTCGCCCCCCTACCTCGGGTGCCGGGGCGTTCCGTGCCCTGTGGGGTATGGGGAGGTGATTGGTGGTGGGCTTCCGGGGTGCCCGGGCAGCCCCGTGTTGTGGGCTGGCAGGCCTGGGTGGGGCCTGCCCCCTGGCTGGGCCATCCCCATCCCCCTCCCCCCTCGCCCTGGGTCCGTCCCCCCATCCCATCTGCCTGCTTACCCTCGATGTCCATCTCCGATCCTTCCGAGGCCGGCACCTCCGTGTTGCTGTGCTCCCCCTGTGACCACTGGCTGAGGGTGATGAGGGTGCCAGCCTCAGAGTCTGGCTGTCCGGTCAGGGGATGGGGGCCCTCTGGGCTGCTGTGCAGGGGGGGGCACCTTCTGGTCTCCGAGGTCCCGAGGCATGCCTCCGGGGGTCTGGGGCCCTGGAGCAGGTGCCTTCTTGTGGGGTGGTGAAGGGAGGGGGTACCTCGGCCAGTTTCCTGTCCTGGACCACAGCGCTCCCGAGGCGTGGGACGACTATAGATCCCTTCATGTGGCGTATGCGGCCCAGGGCATCGTAGAAGGGGGCAGTCCAGAGTCAGTATCTGAACCGCTGGTTGTTGTCCCATATGGCCTTGTACCCCCTCTTCAGTTCTTTGGCCTTGGAGCGGCACTGGGCAATGGTCCGGTGATGCCCAGCCGCCTCAATTTTCCGCACTATCTCCCAGAACACGTGCTCGTTTCTTTGATTGAGCGCTAGCTCCAGCTGTTGCTCCAGGGTCCCCCAGATGTGGATAAAGTCCCAGGTCTCCCGGAGCCCCCACTGGCCCCCTTGGTGGTACGGCCTCCTCCTCCTCCGGCTGGACAGGGCCCGTCTCCTCTGGGGGCTCGGGCTCCCGGGCCCGTTGGCGTGTCTGCGGAACAGAAGCAAGGGGGTGTGTGTTGTTGGGTGTTCGGGTGCTGGTCTGCCCCGGACCCGCATCCCTCCCCCATCCCCCTCACTTGACGGCTGGCCATTCCCCCGCCCCCCCACGGTGCCCCTGTGCTGCCCTTCGTTCCCCTTACCCGTTTCTGGGGTGCCTCCTCCCCCGGTCCGGTTGATGTCCCCGGGGTGGGCTGTCCCGACTGCTGCTGGTGTCCTTGCACCTCCTGCATGTACAGCAGGACCACCTCCTCCTCCGTCTGTGCCTCCACCTTCCTCTCTCTCTTGTCCCCCTCTCCCTTCCGCCTCTCTCCATCCCGCCACTTTTCCCTGCTGCTGTGTGCCCTTTAAATCTCCCTCCGTGGCCTGTGTTGTTGCTGGTTGGCTGGCAGCGCCGTTGTGTGCTTTGTCCCTGGCTGGGAATCATTTTCTTTGATTCCGGCGGTGATTGCCGTCCAGACGTTACTTTGTTTTGTTTCCCATTGGGAATCTCTTTGACCACGCTTTTGGAGATGGTCCGGGTCGGAGGTCCGGAAGCGTGGTTGATTTTGACCCCATGTGGGTATTGACTGTGGTGGACATCTGGTGGCTGCGAACAGATGTTCAGGGCTCTTTGGCCCCGCCGCGGGATTGACTGTGGTTCACTGTGGTTGACTGTGATCTCGTAACGTCTGAAAATACCCTTAGCCTCTTGCATTTATAT
Source organism: Sphenodon punctatus (assembly GCA_003113815.1). Lineage (NCBI taxonomy): Eukaryota > Metazoa > Chordata > Lepidosauria > Sphenodontia > Sphenodontidae > Sphenodon > Sphenodon punctatus. Next base: position 7,947,137 of record QEPC01001041.1, on the reverse strand, counting down.
TTTCCAACTCTTTTCTTCATTACACCCTGCGTCGCATGCATAAACTTTGCCAGTGCAATTACTGTGTCTATTGCTGGATCCTGTAAGATGCTTACTGTTTTCTTATAAACTGTACAGCCATTTTTTGACTCACCCAAATGCACCAACCATTTCCTTCGTTCTTTATTGTAAAAGGGGCATTTCCACATAGTATGGATAATATCCTCAGCTCTATTCATATTGCAAGGGCATAACCTTTGGGTCATTGGGGTCTTAGCCCACTTTCCTTCCTGAACTTTGGATTCCAGCTGAGAAAAGCGCAACCTGGTGATCACCTGTCTCAGATGCTGTTGTGGAATCCTCAGATATACAGCCAGCGATTCTGAAGGGAAACTATATTGGTTTAGTAGAATATGCCTCTGCTTTCCCACCTTTGCCCTGTCAGCCTGCAAAGAGCCGTCCAGAAGCTGCTGTATAACGAGATCTTTATTGGATGATGTAAGGATGGAATCCGAACTTACGAAGAGGTATCCTAGCACCAGTTCTTCAAGTGCCTGTTTAACCTCCTCCGCCCAGGTTTTTCTTCTGTTCAGGTGACTCACCATCTCCAAATAAATTCTCTTGGGTGAACGAGTCGGAGGGAGGGATCTAACCTTTGGCCAATAGGTCAGGGCCCTCTGCCTGGCTCTAGTACCTATGTTCGTAGTGCCCGCTTCTATCCTAACTACTGCCGGCAGTAGAACACTCACTAACAGAGGATGGACTTTCCCTGCTGTTTTTTCTAATCACTGCCCTGATGACAGCAAGAAGGTGCCCACGAGGCCACCGGGAGTGCCTCAATCAAGTCACAGAGATTAATCTCTTTGGAGAAACAAGTGACTAGAATACAGGGAATGTGAACTGTCTGAAGGAGAGCTAGTTGCCCTTTGAGGTTTGGATACTCGGAGAAGTGCAGAGTGCACTCATGATTTGGTATGTTTTCCACCCCTACTGTATGGTAATGCAGAAGATGCTAGAGATGGTGTACAAGAGGTGCATGTTGGACATGGGGTTTTATGCAAGCTGAGAGGGATTTCCAATACCACGGTGGGTGAGACCCCAATAAAACTGTGTGCTGCTACCTGCCAATGCATCGCTGTGAGCCGGAGATGCTAGAAACCGGGTGGTGACAACGTACAAAGACTAATTGCTTTCAATTTCAATTTTTACTTTCGCTTTCAATTTTCACTACAGAAGCTCAATAAAGTGATTTGCTCAATAAACGCAGCATTCTGTGCATAGCAAAAGGTTATTTCCAGCTGTCAACTGCTGGCAGGGTATACCCACCTCCGTGGGTGGGGACAGCGGGTGCTGGACCACCTCTCAGAGTAATAGTCCAGAAGAAAGAGATGGTACAGCTTCTTCTTCCCATGGTTTGCATGGCTGTGAGTCATCAAGGGGGTGGGATACTGAGATGGGGGGGGGGTTGGTTGGCGAAGCATGGCCGTGTATTAGGTTTGTCACACTAAACCTGTGAGTGGTGGGGCTGCCTGCGCACACCAGAAATACATGCAGGGGGCTGCCCGTTTATTATGCTCTACATTAGTAAACATGCGAGTGGGGGCTGCACTGACCAATCCCAGGCTCCAGTGGGCCATCATCTCCTTTGTTAACGCCCTCTGTGAACAAGCTCAGAAGGGAGTGAATATGAGGGCACGCATTCAAAGATAAGGCATGGATGCATGGCATAGATTCATGATCGGCCATCATAAACTCACCCCTTAAGCACCCCCACAACTCCTTTCTGGCCCAGGGGGTTTATGCTAATTTTCAAAGCATCCAGAGTTCCACCCCTATTCTAAATTGTCAGAAGCATCTCTCTAGGCTCAGATTTGAAATCTTTTGTGTCTCTTATACATACTGGTCAAGGTTCAGTGGTGATATTTAAAAAAAATTTAAAAAGCAAAACAGCCCTTTGAAGCTTGAATGTGGAATTCTAAGCATGGTCTATCTTGAGATAACTTTGAAGGTTGCGTGGGTATAGGTTGTAAATCAGCTTTATGTATTTTAATGTAGGGGGAAGAAAATCAGCTAAAATGTAGATATCCTATGATTTTACCCTGCCCATGGCCATTCTATAATGACACATAAGGACCCAAGAAGCCGTTCCCAGCTGACTTCAAGAATTACAGTGGACCACAGGGGAAGAGGCAGTCTTTCAGATATGTGAGGCCTAGGTGTTAAACTGCCTGGGTCACATATCAGAAAGGCTACCTCCTGCATGCTCTTAAGGTCTGTCAAGAGTGTAGTGAAAGTCTGTCTGTGCACCAAGTCAATGGAACTAGCACCAGCAGATGAATTTGAGGATGGGGCTGTTGGAAGATATGGGAGATGCATTCTTCCTGGAGGGACAAAAGGAGCAAGCACATTAGGGGTAAGAGATGCACGTATCAGGTGCATTGAGAGGGGGAAGAAAAGCAGACTGGAGGAGAAAGTGATAATGTGGGGATTGAGAACACAGAGAGGAAGAAGAGTTTCCACTTCATGATTTTGCTGCCTTGTGCTCAAACTTCAGAATGTGAATTTTGTTTTCAATGGAAGTTTTCAGTGTTTGTAGCTGCAGCGAGAACTCGAAAAATGTGATTAGTGTGTTCTAAAGATTAAAATAACAAAGTCAATAAAATGAATCGATAATTTATATTTTAATAAGCCAATTATGGTGGGGGGGGACTCATTTTTGAACATTTGGAGTGGCAAACCATGAAAAGGGGAGATTATGGGCACAAACTGCTATTAAAGGCAATGAGTTTAGCCATTGACTTCAATGCATGGAGTTGAGGGATGTCTGAGGATGAAGGCTAAGGAGTGGGAGTAAACAGAGAAATGAGGAGGGGGTGTTTGTATATGGGGAAGGGGTAGAGGTGTGTCTAGGGAGGGCTGTAGGAGGAGGTAGTGGGGTAGACAAGAAGTGTGTGTGAATGAATGAAAAATGAATGGGGGGGGAGGCGGCATAGTTCTGATCCCAGTGAGGTCAAAGGCAAAACGCCCATTGGCCCTCAGTTATTGAGGACTGCAGGGGGGTAGGGTGGGGCAGTGCATATGTATCGGGAGAGAGGTTGAGTGCGGGCGGTGATGCCTGGAGCAGTATGGGTTGGTGTGAGAACTGAAAGGTTGGGGGGGGGCGGGCTAGGAAAGGGGGTGTTGGAAAAGGCCTGTTGGTAACATGGGGATGGCGGGGGCTGTGGGGTGGAGGAGATGGGCGGAGGCTGCTGGGGTCAGTGGGGGAGGCAGGGTG